>ML779528.1:1067727-1081324 GCA_009831015.1 Picea engelmannii
TGAAGATGAGAAATTTTCCAGGTCCAAGAAGGTTCAGAGTCTAGCATATACAACAACGGTGGAGTTGTTGAGATCAGTCTCCAAGTGGGAGATTGTTGGTTGTGGAGCCTGATTATCTTCCTGATTTAGAGGTCTTTTAATTTTCAGCCGTGTTTATACCCCATGAAGTATTTACACCCCAAAATTATGTACACTCTTCCACGCGGGGGAGTGCAGAGGGGGGGTTCGAGGGAAAATCCCCCAAAGAAAAAATTGCCTTGTAAAAGTATATTGTAATTTCATTGTAAATCTGGACCGTTCATTATAAGGTCGCAAATCTAACGATAGAGATTATGTTAGGGTTTTTTTACCTAGAAGGAAACCCTCTTTTATGAGGGAAATGTATTGCATCTATGTAGGTTGGCGAGTATTGTATTTTGAGAGAGGAGACTGTGAGAGAAAGAAGAGGAAGTTACAGCGGGTTTTGCTGTAGGTTGTATCCCTTTATTTTGCTGGATAATAATAAAGAAAGGACCTGGCAATTTCTCTGGTGGATGTAGCCCACACATTGGGTGAACCACATAAATCTATGTCTCTCTTGTATTGTGTATCTTCTGTGTTTTATTTCCGCATTTTTTTTATTTTATTGCTCCGCAGTCCTATTTTTATAACACGTGATGTATGTTTGATCAACTCAGGTGCATCATACCATATGAATCCTCATATGGAGTGGTTCTCTGAATATGAAAAATACGATGGTGTTGATGTATTCCTAGGAGATGACTTGACAACCAAAATCATGGGACGTGGAAGGGTTAAGTTTCTTCTAAAAGATGGAAGGATTAGATCTCTCCTGGGGTTCTGCACATTCCAAAATTAGCCAGGAGCCTGATATCTGTAAGAAAGTTGGATGATGCATGAGTGGATATTGTATTTGGAAAGGGCACTTGCAAGATGGTACAAGGAGAAATGGTGTTGATGAGGGGAGTTCGGTGTGGAAATCTGTACAAGTTGTTGGGAAGCAATTATACTAATGGGTGTAACAATCTTGTTGTCCCTGAGTAGAGAAATGAAGGAGACAGGACCAATATTGTCCTAGAAAAGAATACCATGTTGTGGCATCAATGAATGGGCCATATTGGAGAAAAGGGCCTTTGAACACTACATGGTAAAGGTATGTCTGATTGCACTCTGAATTTTGATTTCTGTGAACATTGGATATATGGTAAATAGAATTGAGTAAGATTCCCATCTGGTGCTACAAGAGTAAAGGGGATCTTAGAGTTGATACACAGTGATGTGTTTCGACCTGTTCTTGTTCCATCCTTAGGTAAATCTGTGTATTATGTTTCATTCATATACTATTTTTCAAGGAACACATGGATTTGTTTTCTTAGAAAGAAATATGAGGTATTTGATAAATTTAAAGAGTTTAAGGCTCTGGTAGAAAATCAGACAGAGAAGAAAATAAAGGTATTGAGAACATATAATGGTGATAATTCTACGAAAATGAATTTGAAGAATTCTGTAAGAAGTGTGGTATAGGAAGGCATAAGACTACTCCATACACTCCTTAGCAGAATGGATTTGTAGAAAGGATAAACATGACACTGATGGAACAATCAAGGAGCATTCTCAGCAGTGTTGGGTTAGGAAAAGAATTATGGGTAGAGGCAATGGGTACAACATGTTACCTAGTCAATCAATCACCTTCATCAGAGTTGGATGATAAAAATCCACATGAGGTATGGTCTGGAAAGAAACCCTCTCTTCAAAATCTTAGAGTGTTTCGTTGTGATTCTTATGTACATGTTCCAAAGGAAAATAGGAGTAAGTTGGATAAAAAGGCTAAAAACGTGGATCTTTATTGCTTATAAAGATGGTGTGAAAGGTTATAAGCTTTGGAACCCAAAAACCAAGAAGATTGTTTACAATCTAGATGTTGTTTTTAGAGAGGTAAAAGATGTGTCCAAACAGGAATTCCTACCAGCAATAGATGAACCTGAGAAAATAGAGCTTGAGTTGGATGATGCAAAATCTGAATCATTTCAAGAAGAGGAAGTAGAAGAAGAAGAAGAAGAACCTCATGCCCCAGTACTGAGGAGATCAATGAGAGATAAAAGGAAACCAGAAAGGTATAGTCCACCTGATTTCCATTCAATTTTTTCTTTATCTATTACTGATGATGATCCCAGAACTATAAGGGAAGCAGTGAATTCAGAGGATAGTAAACTCTGGAAGAAGTCCATGGTTGAAGAAATGGATGCCTTGGATAAGAATGAGGCATGGGATATAGTTGAGTTGCCAGATGGAAGAAAATATGTTGGTAGAAAATGGTTGTTTAAGAAGAAGTTTAATGCACAAGGTAAAGTGGAGAAATACAAAGCTCGATTAGTAGAAAAAGGTTATTCACAGGTAGAGGGAATTGACTTTGGTGAGATTTTTTCTCCTGTTTCTAAGTTAACTTCTATTAGATTTATTTTATCTATTGTTTTTTCTTTTGATCGTGAAGTGGAACAGATGGATGTGAAGACAAAATTCCTACATCGGGATCTGGAAGAAGAAATCTACATGAACCAGCCAGAAGGATTTGTAGTGAATGGAAAGAAAGAGCTGGTTTGTAAGCTAAAGAAGTCATTATATGGTATGAAGCAATCACCTAGGATGTGGTACCAAAATTTTGAAACATACATCCTTGGATTGGGATTTGTAAGAAGCAGGGTTGATCACTTTGTATATTCCAAGCAGGTTGGTAATCACTTCATTTATGTAGTTTTGTATGTTGATGACATGTTGTTGGTAGGAAATAACATGGATGTTATCAAGGAGGTGAAATCACAGCTATCCTCCAAATTTGACATGAAGGATCTCAGTGCTGCTAACTTCATTCTGGGAATGGAGATTAAAAGAGATTGTGCAAACAAGAAACTCTGGTTGAATCAGAGAAAATATGTTCATACGATATTACAGAGGTTTAATATGCATGGAAGTAAACCGGTCAAGGTTCCTATTCCTATAGGTGTAAAGTTATCTGGAGATCAATGTACCAAGACATAGGAAGAAGAAGAGGACATGTCCCATGTTCCATATGCTAGTGCAGTTGGTAGTTTGATGTATGCAATTGTTTGTACTAGATAGGACATTGCACATGTAGTGGCATTTTTTAGTAGGTATATGTCAAAACCAGGGAAGGAGCATTGGACAACAGTAAAGAGGGTCTTCAAGTATCTTCGTGGCACTACCATTTATGGATTGTGCTACCAAGGAAGACCAGTATTAGACAGAGTGGTGGAAATACGTGGCTTTGTTGATGTAGAGTGGGCTGGAGATCTGGATCGTAGAAGATCTACAAGTAGGTATGTGTTTAACCTATTTGGAGGAGAAATCAGTTGAATGAGCAAAAGATAGGTTGTAGTGGCACTCTCAACTATAGAAGTTGAATACATGGAAGCCACTCGTGAAAGAAAGGAAGTAGTATGGTTAAAAATATTGTGTTCAGGTATTGGGTTGGTACAACAAGCAGTGAGATTAGATTGTGACAGTCATAGTGCAATCTTCCTGGAAAATAACCCAGTGTATCATTCAAAGACAAAGCATATTGATGTTCAATATCACTTTGTGAGAGACATGGTTGAGGAAAAGAAGGTGTTCCTGGAAAAGGTTGACACTTTGAAGAATGTTGCAGATTCATTGACAAAGTCTATGAGCACAGAAAATTTCTCCTGGTGTAGAGTAACAATGGGAATTTATGCCCTGGATTGTTGACTATATAATCCCTTGGACCCCTAGATGCAAAGAAAACAACAAGTGGGAGAATGTTGGGTATGTGTTATATTCTTTGCATGTGTGTGTGTGGGCGTGTTATATTTGACAACTGTGTCTAATGATCACTCTAGAAGTTCTCTTTGTGTCATGTGCGTCAGGTGCTTTCCTATGGGGGTCCCAAGGGGGTGCAGATATGCTCCCCCTCATTACACGCAGGGCCCTGAAATTTTGTTTTTGGGCGGTTTTCTAAATTAATCATGGATTAAGGGATTAGGGTTTTGGTATCTACGGAATACCTAAAAACATTGTATATATTGTATGGTGAATGGTGAAATTCGATATAATGAATATAAGAAAGGTTTTCCCAGTTGAGGGTTTTCTGTATAAAATCTCTATGTACTCTGTGTATGAGACATTGATTAAATTTTGTTTTTCTTAAGAATATATATGCATTTCTTTACTTCACAGGTTTAAAAATTACAATACTGGACCACATGTTCGCTTCCAGTATTCTTCCATGTGGCACTCTTCTTGATCATGGTTAGTGGGATCCTAATGGTCATAAGGGACGTGTGGCATCAGATCCCGAGGTCCAAAGACTTGACACTCCAAAAGAAATGGTTTGTGATGGAATGGGATGAAGAAATCCCCAAAGTCCCATAGCGTCGAAGTAACGTGACATGATGACATCATCGGGGGCAACGTGGAAGTATTCAAAGATTTGTGGTTCAAGATTTTTGAGGTGGGCAGATGTGAAATCCTTCGATGTCCTGGAACCCCAAATTAAATATCAGTCATTGGATGTTGGGAAGCCGAGGACCATTCATCCACCCCACTTCGCGAGTTATCCCATGCGTCACTCTGGGATATTTTTTGTGATGTTCTTTGGAAACTGTCGAAGCTCAGAGTCCTGAAGCTCCTATCCACAGTAGATCTTAACAGAGAATGTGGACTGTAGATCCACCATCCTCCATGAAATTACTCATTCCAGGTTCTTTGATGTTTTTGATGTGCATAAAGTAAAATCTCTAACACTCCAGAGCCCCGAAGTTTCAAGGCTCTGAATAAGTGCCCAACCATTAGCACTTGGTCACATGTGAATTAAGGTCTGAAGGAATAAAAAGGGGCTAGCACCTGAAAGTGAATTGTATAACATAACAGGGCTTGGAGATAGAGGCATGGGGATTCTTGATAAACCAAATACCCATAGAAGATAGAGTCTAGTATTGTTTTTTGAATCAGATTGTTTAAACTATTTTGGAGAATTATTAATTCTAATAGCCTGACAAAAATTCGGTTGAATGCACATTTTTCAGAGTTACCAATTGTCAGAACCAAACATAATTATTACCTAGTGAAGAGAAATGGAGGAAGCACAGGATGCTTACAATCCAGAGGATGAAATTAGAGGAATGGATGTCCAATTGGGAATTGAAGGAACAAACTCCAATGGGCATGGAGAAGAAATAGATAAAGAAGTGAGCATGATGAAAATCATTAAGAATTTTCAAAAAGATGTCCAAATTCACCAGGAAGATAACAACATGCTTATGAGAGGAAAGGAGTAATAGGGATACTTCAATATGAAGTTGATGAAGAGCCTAGAAAGAATTGAAAATAAATTGGACAAGGAAAGTGGATCCAGTAAATCAAGAAGTCACGGGACCCCTGATGAGGAAAGAAGAGGAATAAGTGATAATAGACATCACCAACACTTCCAAAGGAATTCCAAAAAGAGGACGCACACAATTTAAATTTCATATCCTACCATAAAGAATAGGAGATTTGAAGTGGATGAACTGAAGTGTGAAATGAATAATATCAAACCTCCTACTTTTGATGGAGAGCACAAGAAATATGAAGATGTTGAGGCACGAGGAAATATTTCCGACTGCAGAATTACTCTTATTGTGAAGAAGGAATAATTGCCATCTATCAGCTAAAAGGAAAGGCACCCATATGGTGGGGTCAACTTGTGCAAGTGAAACACATCAGAGAGAAAAATGTTACATGGAGGGAATTAAACAGGCATTTTGAAAACAAGTACTTTACTAAGAGGCATTATGACAAGAAAATGAAAGAGTTCTTTGAAGTGAAGCTGGGAAGTATGTCCATTGATGAGTATGAAAGAAGATTCTTGGAATTGTTGAAGTATGTCCCCTTAATCAAGGATAAGACAATCAAGATTCAAAGGTATCTGAGTGGGATTCCATCTTTCATCAGTGACAAGGTCCATTATGATGATCTTAAAACTATAGAAGAAACCATAAGGAGAGAAAAATGATTATTTGATCAACAAAAAGGGAAACCTATTTTCCAGAAGGATTGGGAAGAAAAGAATAATTTTAAAAGGGAGAAGAGCTAGAAGGGGAACAAGCCACCATTTTTCAGAAATAGTCCTCAAGGACAACCAGTTTTGAGAGAGCCGAGGATGGCTGAAGTAGGTGGGAAAAGGCCAAGGAAGACACCTATGAAATGTAAGGGATGTAAATAACATCATAAGTATAGATATTTCCCACACATAAAGGACAAAGTGAGAGTTCTTCACAATGTTTAGCAAGAAGAAATGATGTAGGGCATGGGTAGAAGAGTACCAAGAATCTATGCAACCTTGAACAACAAGCAAGATGAGTTTCAGTCACACATGATTGAAGTTGTAGGTATGATCAATAACCATGCCTTTACTATTTTAAATGACTCAGGGGATATTCATATCTATATATATCCTAAGGTAGTGGAAATATTTCAATTACTAACAAGCAAGCATGGGAAATATTGGTTGGTGCAACTGGCTATAGGAGCCAAGAGAAAGGTTGTTGAGTTTGCTAAATCATGTCCAGTGGGAATGAATGGACTAAGTACCAAGGTAGATATGAAAATATTTCCTTTGGGATGATATGATTTCCTAATTTCTATGGATTGGTTGGACCAACACCATGCCATATTAGACTATCATAACAAAGCATTCACTTGCTTGGATGAGGAAGGAAATTAAAGAGTAGTCCAAGAAACTCCCAGGGTAGTTACTATCCGGGAAATCTCAACAATGCAATTAAAGAAGTGTTACAGGAAGGGATGTCAAATATTTGCAGCCCATATGGAGGAATAATATAAGAATAAGGTGCCAAATATGGAGGATCATGTGGTCCTGGAAGATTTTGAAGACATGTTCAAGGAGGTACCAAGACTACCTCCAAAGAGATATATTGATTTCTCTATAAATTTAATTCATGGAGCAACTCCAGTATCAAAATATCCTTACAGAATGAGTACACCAGAACTTAAGGAACTGGAAATGCATCTTGATCATCTTTTGAAGAAGGGGTATATACACCCAAGTGTGTCACCTTGGGGTGTACCAGTCTTGTTCGTGAAGAATAAAGATGGGACATTGAGATTGTGCATCGATTTCATACAGTTGAACAAAGTGACTATAAAGAACAATTATCCTCTACCAAGGATTGATGATCTCTTCGATCAGTTGAAGGATGCAAGGATATTTTCAAAGATAGATCTCAGGTTGGGATACCATAAGGTAAGGATTAAAGATAAATACATCAACAAGACCGCCTTCATGACAAGGTATGGTCATTTTGAGTTCACGGTGGTGCTATTTGGGTTATCAAATGTGCCAACTGTTTTCATGTGTCTAATGAATGGCATTTTATGAGAATATTTATACAAGTTTGTCATTGTATTTTTGGATGACATCCTTGTATATTCCAAGTCGAAAGAATAACATGGTCATCATTTGAGTATGGTGTTGCAAGTTCTAAGAGAGCATAAATTGTATGCCAAATTGAGAAATTGCTCATTTTATCAAAACATAATTCATTATTTGGGGTATATCGTATCTGAAGATGGGATAGTAGTGGACCCTGAAAATATTGAGGCCATTAAAGGGTGGAAAACACCTAAAAATGTGACAGAAGTTGAATCCTTCATGGGTCTAGATGGCTACTCCAAAATTTTCATTGTAGGGTTTTCGAGAATAACTCACCCCGTCACTTCCTTGCAAAGGAAGGGGAAAAAGTTTCAATGGACAAAAGAATGTGAAAAGAGCTTCCAACAATTGAAGCACTTGTTAACCGGTGCTCCAATTATGAATATCACATATCTGAATGAATATTTCATGTTTTGCATAGACACATGCAAAGAAGGACTAGGAGGAATCCTTAGTCATAAAGGATTTGTGATATATTTCAAGTCCATAAAATTGAAAGAGCATGAAAGGCTCTATGCCACTCATGATTTGGAGTTGCTAGCCATAGTGCACACTTTGAATAAGTGGAGGCACTAACTCATGGGAAAGAGGTTTGAGTTGAGGACAGAACATAATCGTATGAAGTACCTGTTTGATCAACCTACCTTGAATTCTAGGCAGATTAGATGGTTGGAATTCCTCTGTGAATGTGACTTTGATATCAAGCATATCAAAGGAAAGGAGAATAAATTTGTTGATGCACTCAGCAGGAGAGTGCATGAACTACATGCTACAACCATTAGTATGTATAAGACGAATCTTAAAGGAATAATTTCTGAGGATAAAAAATTTGATTTGCAGTACATGTAATTGGTAACTAAATTGCAGCAAGGTAAAATGCAGCAGAAATCTGAAGATTATGAATTGGGAATTGATGGAATTATCTTGTACAGAAATAGAGTTTATGTACCAAATTATCCAGAATTGAGGAGTGTGATTTTAAAATAAATTCATAATGTGCCTTATGTTGGGCATCCTGGATATGAAAAAATAGTTCCATCCTTCAAGAGCCATTACCATTGGCCAGGTATGAAGAAAGAAATGGAAGAGTTCATTGCCAGATGTATGTAGTGTTAAAGGGTCAAAGCTGAGCATAGACACCCAGCTGGGTTTCTACAACCATTAACCATCCCTGAGTGGAATTGGGAAGTGGTGACAATGGATTTCATCACAGGATTATCCAGAAAAAACAAACAACATGATTCCATCATGGTGGTGGTAGATAAGCTCACAAAGGCTGGCCATTTTATTCCATTGAAAACTACCCACAAGGAAACTAATGTTACTGATATTTATATGAGGGAAGTAGAATTATTTCATGGCATACCCAAGAAAAATGTGTCTAACAGAGACCCGAAGTTTACCTCAATGTTTTGGAGAGGATTATTCAAGGGGTTCAGAACGAACCTGAACTTCAACACAACTTGTCATCCCGATTCTGATGGAAAAACAGAAAGATTAAATGAAGCGATAGAAGATATGTTAATAATGTATGTGATGGACAAACCATATCAATGGGAAGATTATCTACACTTTCTAGAATTTTCCTACAACAATGGGTATCAAGCATCACTGAAGATGAGCTTGTTTGAAGGACTTTATGGAAGAAAGTGCAACACCCCAGTAAGCTAGGACAACCCAATTGATAGGGAAGTGGTTGGGCCAGAGTTTCTCAGGGAAATGGAAGAGAAATTGTTAAAGATAAAGTTGAATTTGAAGGCTACCCAAGACAAGAAGAAAAGCTATGCAGACAAAGGAAGAACCCACTGGGAACTTAAAGTGGGTGCTCATGTTTTCTTGAAGGTGAAAGCCAACAAAAGTTCCTTGAAGCTGGGAAGTTGTTCCAAGTTGGTAGCCAGATATTGTGGACCGTTTGAAATTATAGAAAGGATTGGACCAATAGCTTATATGCTTGCATTTCCTACATCCATTACTATTCATAATGTATTTCATGTATCATTGCTCAAGAAGTATGTACCTGAAGCTAATCATGTGATTGATTGGAATGTGATTCAGGTGGAGCAAGAAGGTGCTTTGCAAGTGCAACATGAGCACATACTAGACTGGAAGAGCAAGCAACCCTGGGATCGAGTCATAAATCTTGTAAAGGTTCAGTGGACCGGGTACGGTCCTAATGATGCAACATGGGAGCATGAAGATTCTATGTGGGTAGAGTAACCTCATCATTTTGAAGATTTTGGAAATCTTGTTGTTGTTGTGTAAATAAGTTTCACTGAGGAAAGTGCAAAAATAAGGGGAGGGGATTGTAACACCCCAAGGCTGAGCCCCTACTGAATTGTAATTATGTTTATGGGCTGGTAAGCCAAGTTTTTATAAGATGGAATACATATGTGTTTATTAGGCTGAAGAGACTAGATGTTAAGGCCAATGAGCCTGATTTTGTATCTATAAATACTCACATTATTAATAAAATTACATCATTGCATGTAGACCCACCACGAAGAAATATTTAGGGGGACTAAGCTCCGCTAGGTAGGGAAAGGGAAGGGGATAAGTGTATAAGAATAGGGGCTAAGCTAGAGGGCTTACCTCTAAAGGAGTAATATTATATTATTATTTCCTAGAGGCTAAGGTTTGACATAACCTATGTTTTCCTAAGTTCCTAGGGAAAGGGAACGAGTGTTAAGTGGAGCTCTTGCAACTTCAGGAAGACATGTGTCAACCTAGGCACATGCAGTGTTTAGGTGGGAAAGTCATCTCATTGGGGGTTCCCTCACCACTCTCACGATGGTTGACACGCTAGAAGTCAACCATACTCCCCACTGATGCATGAACTGAAACAGGGAGAACCTTGACACAACCATCAATTGCCTCCATCGTCGACCTCTGCAACTTCTAAAACCCACACACCCATGTTATGAAGCTAATTATTTTTCTTGTGAAGCACAACATGACTACATAGTGTCTGAGCCATATTGTGCCTTAGCCTTTGTTATTGCTACCAACGTTTTCTCTAGACTGGTGTGGCTTGTTGTCATTACCAGAGCCCATACCCAAGTTTTGTCGTGGAGGTTACCTGTTGTGTTGGAAAATGTTTAACAGGTAGCACATGCTTGTCATTGATGGAAAGTACAACAATGAAGATGGCATGAGTACATGAAGAATGTAAGAGATGGGCACTAGAAGTATTTTAGGAAGACACTGCAGAGCAAGCCTGCTAAGTTCAGAAGAGATAGTGCAGAGGATTGTTGGCAGGTTATTATCAGGAAAATTAATCTTGTCATTGATGCCAAGATCAGAGTATGCAGCGAAGGAAAAAAAAGGACAAAGTACGCTCCAAAGGAGAAGCACCAGTGATCACTGGATCTCATCCTGAATTCTCGATGGCCATCAGATATGAATGAAGACAAGAAGAGGGCACTGAAGAGGAGAATAGATCTCAGGCGTCAGATCTGAGTGCAGGGTCCGACCACCGTTGGATCGAGGAAAACCTGCATGATCTTTAAAAGTGGAAGGAGTAGAGGGCTCACAAATCCTGGAAGCAGGAGGACCATCCATCTCAGGGGGCTATGTGGACCGTTGATCCGACTCCCTATCAGAGTTTCGAGGATCGCTTGTTGGAAATATCAAAGAAACAATGCAACAGGAATCCTGATTTCTCGATATGAAAAATCCCGACGCAATGTGAGTCATCAAATCAAGAACACATCTGAACCGTCGAACCGACTCACGACAGCAGACCACGTCAGCTAGGAACACGTGTCACAACCAGGTAATGACAAGTGTCATACTGATTCAACATTTCAGGCACATGTAAGTCACGAATCAGAGTGACACGTGGCAGTATTCAACACGTGTCAATCCACGTGTGACGTCAGCAGATGGACACCTTGTCGGAGTTTCGAGGATCGAGTGTTGAAGTTGTCAAAGAACATTGACATCAGGAACCTCGATATCGCGATATGAAAAATCACGATGTAATCTGAGTCGTCAGATCAAGCTTTGATCTGGATCGTTGATTCCACTCAATGGAGAGGCATCGGGGATCGAGAGTTGGACATGACAAAGATTATTGACATCAGGAACCCCGATTTCGCGATTTAATCGCAGTCGTTAAGTTAAGAAGTGATTTGGACCATTGATATGATTTCTTTATGGAGTATCAAGGATCGAAACTTTGAAGTGACAAAAACACTAGACATCAAGGATGTCGAAATCGTGATTTAATCACAGCCGTTGAATAGAGATAAGATCTGGACCGTTGACATAACTCCATATCGGAGTTTCACGGATCGCAACATCAAGAGAAATAGAAAAAAAGGCAACAAGAATGCTGAAATCATGATATGCGATATGGCGATTCAATCACAACCGTTAAATCAAGCTTGGATCTAGACCGTAGATGCAACTCCATATAGGAGTTTTGGGGATCACGACTTTGAGAGGTAAGAACACATTACAATAGGAATGCCGAAATGTCGAAACCCAGTTTAAAGGAAAGATTAATAAAGCTCATCCAACGACATAGATTAACCTAAAGGAGATCTGAGGGCTACTGTTGAACGACACAATGAAACTACTAGAAACCATTGATGGTTTCTACCAGAGGATGCGAAGACACTTCGGGATGACTGACAGAGGAGGTGAAGAGTCTCTGAGAGGAATGAAGATGTTTGTGGAGGCGATTGACAGCTAATGAGCATTGAGGCCTGTAACTGAAACAGAGAAGGTGAGTTCGACTATCATAGAGAAGACGAAGAGTCTCAAACTGGCAGAGAGGCTGAGGAATCTCAGTATAACATACAGTGATGCTGGACACACAGGGGCGAACCACCAGAGAAGATGAAGAGTCACGGTGATGATCAGACAGAGCACTCGAGAGGTGGAGGATAATGGCGCGGAGTCAGCATGCAGAGGCATTGCGAACATTGCATGCACAAAATGCACAAAAGCTATATATACACGGTACAGAGAAAGAGATGGGTTGCTATTGTTGTTGGAGGTTGTTGTGGTGATTGTTGGTGAAGGTGATCCATGTGTGAAGAAGGAGGAGAGTGCAGCAACTGAATAACACAGAAGAGGAACTGTGCAGTGAATGGACATGGAGCATAGAACATAAAAAGTAGAAGCACAGACAGTGCAAGTGATGTGTGCAGAAAGGCAATGAGGCAGACAGAGCAACGAAATGCAGCAAAAAAATGATAAGTTTGGTAAGCCATTGTTGAATATCATGTCACTGTAATAAGTGTCAGTAGCAAAGATTTATATTTCAGGGTGGTTGGGAGGAGCTAGGGAGGACTGGTGTCCTCAAAGGTTCAAGTGGGTGCTTGAACACAGGGAGTTGGTGCTTCCTTCTAGTTGGTGCTAGAGAAACCAGGGAGTTGGTGCTTCCTTTTAGTGGGTGCTAGAGAAAATAGAGAGTTGGTGCTCTCAGCAAGTCGCAACTTGCAAAATTGAGGTTGTAGCCTCATTATGAGTTGGTGCTCATATGTATGATACTGTAAATATTGTAACCATTACTTATCATATAACGAAAAAGAGGTTTTTACCCTGCATGGGTTTCCTTGGGAAATATCTATCTCTGTGTTTCTCACATATGTGAATGATGCTGAAAGTGCCATTGTTTATTTCCCTGCATTATTGTGATCATCATTTAGTGTCTCTACAAAGAGTTGAAAAGAACCATAATTGTTTAAGTATGGAAACAACTGATTCACCCCCCCTGTCAGTTGTCTAACAATTGGTATCAAATCCGACCCCTTTTATCTAAGGGTAGATCCTAGAGCTTAAACATGTCAAGCCATGAAGACAATTCAATCAATAAGGCCCCTCTGTTCAATGGAAAAAACTTTGCCTTCTGGAAAGTTAGAATGAGAACCTACATCATGGCCTTACGTGTAGATGTCTGGGATGTGGTAGATACTGGTTATGTAAAGCCAGTCGTGCTAGCTAATAAGGATGACAAACTAGAATTTAGCTTCAACGCTAAGGCCATGAATGCTATCTTGAGTGGGCTTGTAGAAGCCGAATTCGTAAAAGTTATGCACCTAGGAACTGCCAAAGAAATGTGGGACAAACTCATTAACAGTTATGAGGGTAATGAGAAGGTAAAGGATGCAAAGCTTCAAA
>ML779528.1:1105570-1122161 GCA_009831015.1 Picea engelmannii
AGCTTTAGCTTCTCATTATATCAATATTTTGTTTCATGTTGTGTATATCAATTTGTATCTGGTTAATGACTACTTTAGCTATCTTAATCATGTGCAAATGATATAATTTAATCATTGTTATCCATATCTGGTTTCTTCCAAGTGTATAAAAGACATAACAATTGTTTAGTTGAGTTTGTGAATGACAGGTTTATCTTCTTCATAAGTTGAGTTACTAAATATAAGTCTTTTGCATAACAGGTTTCCCTTATTGCAGAGATTTATAATCATATAGTTGTTATGATTTTTTTTTTATGTCTTGTCTGTCCTGTAAACCAACTCATAGAGCAGCGCAGCCGATCGTTTATGAGAAGCTTATGGACTAACCGGTGCGAGTTTACTTCCTCCGACCAGCTTCAGAGTCATCACACACGGGACAAATTAGGAGCGCTTCCAGGTCAATTAGTCACTTATTTTTTTACTGTTCTTATTACTAGTTTAGCTTAGATATAAGTTTGATGAGATTTATATTAGATTGTTTAATTTCAGTAAATATATTAGATTGTTTAAGTTCAGTAAATATATTAGATCGTTTAATTTCAGTAAGTTTTATTTCTTTTTCATAAAATATAAAAATCAAAAAACATATCTTGTTGTCTTAGGGCAGGAAACACATGAGTTTTACAGGTTTTATTCAAATCTGCAACTTGTAGATAGTGTATATTTGTGAGTAAGTTTTGATTCAATTAGTAATTAGACGGTTAATTAATAGAGTTAGTGTAATAGTAATTAGTAGAAATAGTTAGCGTAGTTTGTATTTAGTTTTAGTTTATTTAGTAGTTTGTTTTAATTAGATTAGTGTATTAGTTTGTTTTTGTTAATTTGTTTTATTAGTTTTAGTTATTTTAGTTAGTTTTATTTGTTTTAGTTAGATTAGTTAGTTTAGATTAGTTTTCTCTTTCGTTTTCTTAGGACTTTAGAGCGGCCAACAGAGCCGTTAAACCCGTCAGGGTGGTTCATTCCAAACGGCTTGGGTTATTGGACAACCCCGGACCGGTTCCACTCTCTCAATTGACGAATGGATTGTTTCACCCGTCAACAAATGGCACTAGAAGGAGGGCCTGAACTTAATTAATGGCACGAGGTGGTCGCAAGACTCCTCCCCCCCCTAATCGATCACCTATAGTGACTAGAATCCATTCACAAGATAATATTCCCCCTCAAACAGTAACTACTTCAACCGAAGATCCGCAGATCACAGTTGAGCCAGCAAACCCTAATCCTACAGGTGGTGATACACAAGAGATCATCCGTCAATATATTATTAAAACACATAGTGCCTTAGCCCATCTTAGGCAAACAAACCGTCCGTGGGGTCAACCTTTAGACTTCTCTGATATCAGAGAACAGTTAGGTGATATTAACCTCACTGTGAATCCCACAGATCCAAACACGAATCCTACTGCAGGAGGATCTGGGATACCTCCTTCACCACCTCCCTCATCTCCTTCCTCTTCTAGAGGATATTCCTCTTCTGAAGAAGGCAATTCACCTTCTCGTCCTTCCACACCCACTACCCCAATGGCAAATCAGAACAACCCTGCTAGACCCTGGTTGGATCAGGATGCTGTAGCTGTACCTGGAGCCCAGCACCCTTTACCTAAGCACCCAGAGAAATGGCTTCCTAAGTTTGATCCTGATTCAAAACAGATAGCTGAAGATCATATCAAAAAATTTATGTTAGCCATCAGACTCCGTAATGTTGAACACGAAGATGTTGTCTGTAGGTTGTTCCCTTATACTTTTGAGGGTAATGCATCCACTTGGTACTTTTCTGAACAGCCTCATACCATAGTGTCTTGGGAAAAGTTTGAGTCATGCTTTTTGGAAAAATTCGGAGATGGTAAACCTCCGGAAGTCTTAGTCATCGATCTTTCGAGCTTAAAAATGAACCCAAAAGAAAAAGTTAAAGATTTTAATCAAAGATTCTTAACGCTTAAAAATCAAATCCCTGCAAAGTCTATGCCTGCTGAGAGTCTTGTAATAGCTTACTACACTAAAGCTTTACATCAAAGCATAGTTATTTGGGTCAAACGTTCTAAAAAGGCCACGTTGTTAGAAGCCTTCGAAGAGGCTACTCAGATTGATTAAAATATACTTAGCCTTAAGGACTCTTCTAGCAACAAAACTGAGACTGTTTCTTCTTCCAAAAAGAAGATTGAAATTCTCCCCAGACCTACACAAAGTAAAACACAACCTGAAAACTCTGATTTGGAAAATTTTACTAAAGATGTACAAAAATTGTCTAATCAAGTTATAGATTTAAAAAGGTCAACTGAAGAAGCTTCCTCGAGTAAAGGACCCTACAAACCTCCTTTCCGAAATCCTTTTCCAACCAATAGGCCTAATTCAAACCCTGAAGGCTTGAACCTAGAAAGTTTGCAATGTGCTCTTCAGACAATTCTAGAAGCCCAAGATAACTTGATGCCTCCTGAAATCCCTCAGGAGGAAATCGAGCAGGAAACAGTTCAAGAAGAAGAGTCTTCTCAAAATATCTTTGGACACCTCTCGGATAGCATATTTCAAGCTAACTTCGAGACTGTTCACCCCTACAACACTAGGAGTAAGACAACAAACAAACCTCATGCCGAGAACACTGCAACACCACTTTCAAAGCCATCTAAATCAGCAGAAATTAAACAGAGTAATTCCAACCCTAAATTAGAATATGATGTTGTTGAAGAGCTTAAGAAATTAAGGGCTAGAATTTCTATTTATGAGTTGTTGAAGTTTCCATTTTTGTTACAGAAGATGTTGCAAAATATTTCAGAAAATGGCAAGAATGGTAATTCAAATGGCAATAAGGTTGTGCAAAGCAAAGTTCCACAGAAGACTTCCACCAAAAACAATCCTGATCCTCAAGATAAAGGAAGCCTTCCTGTAACCCCTGTAAATAATGTAAATAACAATGTAAATAATGTAAATGATGTAGATAAAGTAGCATTAGATAATGCGAGTAAGAAACCACAAGTTACTACTCTAAATACTCGCAAGAATGTACCTCCTTTTCTTTTAACTTTTGAAATCTTCAACAGAAATGTGCATAATTGTATGGTTGACTCAGGAGCATCATCCAATGTGATGCCTTGGTCAGTCTGCCAAAAGATTAACGCTAAAGTAGAACCCTCTTATTTGAAAATCATACAAATTGATCGATCAGATGTTAAAGTTATAGGCAAACTAAAAAATGTATTGATTAGATTATCGTCTAACCCAAAGGTTCATCAGGTTATTGATATAATTGTGGTGGATATTCCAGAAGTGTATGGTCTATTTTTGAGCAGGGAATGGTCAGAGCAGCTGCATGGTTACTTCGCAATGGACTGGTCTCACTTATGGCTTCCAGAGAATGGTAAGCCCAATAAGATCAGAGTGAATCATGAGCGCTACCTCAAGTTCACGGTCACAGATTTGAACGACCCCAATGAACCATACACACCTCCTGCTGATTCACTTGAAGTCAAAGGGATGGACACCTACTTCGGAAATTTCATGGCTGAAGTTTCACCTATCAACAATCTAGAACAGTAGTCTGAGATCATAGCATATGTGCAACCAACAGCTTCCTTGCAACAGTCCCATGAGCCCGATGGAAATCAAATTTGGTATTTATATTTCGACGGTTCCAAGTCTAAAGAAGGAGTTGGTGTAGGCTGCATCATTATCGATCCGGCAGGTAACAAGACATTATTGGATTGTATATTAGAATTTGAGTGTACGAACAATACTACAGAATATGAGGCTTTACTGCAAGGTCTCAGAAAAGCCTTGGACATGCACATTCAAAATCTGGTTGTATTTGGTGACTCTGAGATAGTGGTTAGACAGGTGAGAGATTCTATACATTGTCTTTCCCTGCATCTCAAATGTTACCAGTCTGAGGTATGGAGTTTAATGAACAAATTTTTTGCTTTTAATATAAATTCCATTCCTAGATTAAATAATGTTGAAGCAGATCTACTAGCTAATGTTGCCTCTAAAATTCTTCCTGCAGAAGGCTTATCCCCAAACACATTCTTCGTGGAGCTATTGTTTCGACCATCTGTTCCAGATAATATCACAAACTGGAGAGTATTTGATGATGATCAGCAGATCCTTAACTTTCTGCACATGGAAGAAACCTTTCAAGGCATAGTGATAGATGAACAAAAGCACGACGACAACTTGCACGACTTTACGGTAATACCTGATCTGAAATCTCCTGAAGCTCTATCGGACATGGTAAATTTCATATCCAAATCTGTTGTTAGACTAGAAAAGTTTTACGATTTTGAAGATAAATTTAAAAAGATAGCCAATTGCAAAACCAATAGTTCCTCATTATCTTACGAAAAAGTCAATTTAGGGACTAGTGAAAATCCTCAGTGTATCAACTTAGGCTTGGGATGTTCTAGACAAGAAAAAGTTTCTTTTGTTAAATTGTTTAAATAATTTAAGGATGTCCTTGCATGGAATTACGATGATCTTAAAACATTTGATCCTAATATCATACAGCATGTCATCCCGATGAAGCCCCAAACCTTACCCTTCCAACAGAAACTGAGGAAAATGCATCCTAAATTAGAACCGACCGTTCAAAAAGAATTGAATAAACTCCTAAGTGCGAAAATAATTTTTCCTGTTAGACACACTCAATGGGTATCCAACCTCGTCCTAGTTCGGAAGAAAAACGGGGAAATTCGACTTTGTGTCGATTACCGAAACCTCAACAAAGCGTCTGACAAAGATAATTATCCTGTCCCTCCGATGGAACAGATTCTTCAACAAGTATCTGGTTCTGAGAGGCTATCCTTAATGGATGGTTTCTCTGGATATAACCAAGTCTTGATGTCTCTGCCAGACCAACTAAAAACTACCTTCCGTACCCCGTGGGGCACTTATGCTTATCGCAAAATTCCCTTTGGATTGATTAATGCTGGTGCTACCTTTCAGAGAGAAATGGACATTGCTTTTCGAGGCTTAATCAATCACTCTGTAGTAGTCTACCTAGATGATGTGACCGTTTATTCTAAAAACAAAGACAATCATCTAGCTCACTTACGAGCTGTTCTGTTACGATGTCGTAAATACGACATCTCCCGAAACCCCAAGAAGTCAATCTTTGCAGTAGAACAGGGTAAATTACTAGGATTCATTGTGTCTAGTGATGGACTGATTATTGACCCCGAGAGGACTCAATTCATCGCTAAACTTCCCCCACCTACGTCCAAGAAATCCATGCAGTCTTTCCTAGGCCAGATTAATTTCGTGAGAAGATTTGTCCCCAGTTTCTCTGAAATGGTCAGGCCTCTCCAGAACCTAATTAAGAAAGACACCCAATATCACTGGGGACCCACTGAAAACCAAGCTTTTAATGACATAAAGAAGGCCATAATAGATGCTCCATCGCTCATGAGCCCTTATTTCTCTCAAGATTTTACACTCTATACTTTTGCCTCTGATCATTCCTATGCCGCAGTCCTAACTCAGAAGAATTCCGAGAACAACGAAGTACCCATCGCCTTTATGAGATCTTCTTTCAAAGGTGCTGAACTTAACTATCCAGCGGTTGATCAGCAAGCCTACGATGTTTTCAAAGAAGTTAATAATTTCCGGTCCTATCTTTTGAAGTCAAGGACGAAAGTCATTGTCCCCTACCCTGCCGTCAGGAACTTGTTAGTGCAAAAAGAGTTGGGAGAGAAGAGAGCCATCTGGGTCACCTCATTGTAGGAGTATGACTTAGAGATCACCCCAGCACAGATCGTGAGAGGCCAAGGTTTGTGTAAGTTGGTTGTTGATTTAGAAATAGGACAGCGAGAAGAGAGTGATACGTCAAACCTGGAACAACGTGATCAAAGTTTGATTTGTTGCACGCAAAACCTCGTAAGTCCTTGGTACGACGACATTAGATTTTGTCTTGAACATGGATCAGCACCCCGTCACCTTGACCCCACCAAGAGAAGAGAGTTGAGACTAAATTCCGCCTCCTTTCATTTAGTTAATGGTATGTTGTTTCGTCAGAATTTCGACGGCGTACTGATGCGCTGCCTCGAAAAAGACGAAGCAGAAAGAGTCTTGCTTGAGTTGCATGCAGGAGAAGCTGGTGGTCACTTCGGTGGCGATACCACTGCTCATAAGGTTTTAAGAGCTGGTTACTACTGGCCCACGCTTTTTAGGGATGCCCATGCTTTGTGTCGCAAATGTATCATCTGTTAGAAAGCATCAGGGCGGTTGCAAAAACCAGCCTTCCCCTTGCAACCCGTTTCAGTCGATTCTCCTTTCCAGCAATGGGGCCTTGATATCATAGGTCCTATTAACCCTCCATCCTCACAACAACACAAGTATATTGTGAAAACCACTGGTTACTTTACTCAATGGTCCGAAGCTGCCGCGCTAAGAACTGTTAACACAAGTCAGGTGATTGCTTTTCTGAACTCGAATATCATCACTCGTTTCGGTATCCCTGATAGTCTAGTTTTTGATAACGCTTCATACTTTTCTTCTCTAGAGATGAGTGAGTTTGCTTTGGAAAAAGGAATAAAGTTGAAGTATTCTGCTAGTTACTACCCCCAGGGCAATGGCTTAGCAGAATCAACTAACAATAACTTGATCAAAATTATCAAGAGAACCGTGGCTGAAAATCACAAGAACTGGCACAATGCACTGCTGAACGCACTATGGGTTGATAGGGTAACACCCATAGCCGCTATAGGTAACTCTCCTTTTTTCCTCGTTTATGGCAGAGAAGTCATTCTGCCACCTCACATTCTTCTTCCTTCACTTCAATTGTCACAAAAAGTCCAAGAAGAAGATTGTCCTCCTTTAGAAAGCCGCATTAACGCTTTGATGAAGTTAGAAGAAGCAAGAACTCAAGCTAAGCGTAAGTTAGACCAACATCAACAATTAATTAAAAGCTGGTTCGATTCTAATTCTGCTTCTGATAGGAATTTTGAAGTAGGCGATCTCGTCTTAAAGTGGGACAAACCACATGAAGGAAAGGGTGAGCACACCAAGTTTCAAAACCTATGGCTTGGGCCATTTTTGATTGCTGAAAAGTTGGGTCCTAGTTCCTTTTGATTGCAGAATCTTGAAGGGTAGCTTGACACTTATCCGGTGAATGGTCAAGCCCTGAAAAGATACTTTGCTTGATAATCACCCCTGTATTTTTATGTAAATATTTCATTTTTGTTTGCATTTTCGTTTGCTTTCTGTTTGGTTATTCATTTGAATTGATCAGTTTGTTTTTGTGTGTTTGTTGAAAAGATATGCATACCTTTGCACTGAGCCATTCAGACAAAGACCATAGTAAATTTCTTCATTGAAGTAACTTTTGAAAGTTTGTGCAAACATCAGTGATATATTTCTGAAAATGATATTTATGTTGGAAACTTTTGTTGTTTGAAAGAAGTCTACTAATTTCAATCTCTGAGCAAAGTTCGTCATGATCATCTATTATCTTTTTACGCTATCCCGTTTCTGTAAAGGAATGACTCAAAAAGATATCTCCCTGTCATAGGAAGTGTTTTAGAAATAAAACATATCTGGAGCTGAATAAAGGACAGGGCTAAAAAAAAAAAAAATTCTAATGAGGTCTGAAAAAATATGTTAAAAAAATCAAGATTATCAGCGTAACCCCGCTCAGCTATATATCTACAAAATAAAACAAAATAAAAATATTAATAAGAGTTGTGGGAAGTGTTTGTAAACCCATTGGGATACTGAACAGGTCCGCTGGCAGCGGGTAAATGCAAGCATGACGCCAAGACAACTTCGTCGGGGTACTGAACAGGCCTGCTAGCAGCGAAGCAATGTCGGGTACATGAAAATCTGTGAAAAAATATAAAACCTCTTTAATGTCCTTTATTATGATCTAGAACTTCTTGACAGGACACAGATGTCTGAGTGGGTTAAATGGCAACCCTGTCGAGGCTATGGACGCCTGCTGGCAGCAGTGGCCATGCCAACAGTATTGAAGATTTTATCATTAATATCGTGACTTGCTGATCTTAAGACTGTTATTAGTTTTCCTCTTTTAAAACATCGTTGGAAAAGATGGTAAATGATGATGTTTGTGCAAATTTCTGGTTGTCGCTTTTAGGTTGAAATTTTATGTGTTGTCCTAATCTGAACTTATTTCTTTTGACAGAGATAACTGCTTCTCCCAGTGTGTCACCATTGTTGGCAGCCAATTCAATTTTTTTAATTGCCCTATAAGATGCCTACACCTATGTCTTCTGAGCTTCAAATTATCGTCGCATTTTGCAAATAAGCGATATTCTCATTCTTTGCGACATTTGCAAATTGGTCTCCATTTAGTTTTCACGACCGTAAGCGTGAAAACTCCTCTATCGTTACTCGAACTGTCATAATCTTTTATTGATATTTTGAATGGCACTTACCTTTGGATTATCATTAAGTGGCTAAAATATTTTCGAACTGTGCCTATTTTCCTATTCTTATTTCGATTGCGCAATTTAAATTTTATTAAACTGATAAGGCATTGAGCATATGGATTTATACTTTTGAGACTTGCCTAGTCATTGAATCACATAGGGGTCATGGTTTATTTTTGTTTTATACATAATGAGATCCTTATGTTAAAATTTATATGGCTCTTGACTTGTCGACTTTATGAAATCGTTTGTCACTATGTTTTAAACCTTTGGTTAAACATGTATGCAATGGCGCGTCGATTAAACATATGGGTTTGATTTCACATTTGAATATTCATGGTTTGAATGATGCATTGGTATATCGTTTAACATTTGATTTTTGGGTCGGCTGAATAATATGATGTGAAATGTGTTATGATTGTTTCAACAGAGGGTTAATACGCCGGTTGTACTTTGCAATTACTATTTCTCATGGCGGTAAGTGATTCCACCACCCTCGCATGCACACATTAATGCCTCCCCTTTGATCGTTCATAGCTGTTAACCCAAGCGAATTTTCTCCTGTGTGTTGATTGTTTTCGACCCAAAAACTTACCATGCGCTCGCACCATGGCCCCAGTCGTGAGGACTGAACCGAATGGTAGCCAGGCTCTGTTGATGTTCGACAGTGCCTGTGGTGACCTTGAGGAATTTGGGTGGCTCTCGTTCATACAGAATTTTGATGGTTTTAACCTCTGCGTTGCTAGGAAATTCACATTGACCTTTGATGGCTGTCGAGCCAAGGTCGGGGATGTTCAATTGCAAATTGACGAGCAATTTCTTAGTTTAGCTACCGGTTTTCCTATCACTCGGCATAAATGCTCCAAAAACTGCAAGGTAGAAGAAGTCCCTTAGACTTTGCTCTTTCAGTCGCGTAAGGTTAGCTCCTATGAAAAGGGTTTGCCCGTGACCATGCTGAAGCAGCGATGGCATGAATTGTTGATGATTATTAAGCAGTTCATCACCTGCGAGGGTCGGTATGGGTTCTTTTTCTTACACCACCTTCGTCTGATTATGATTTTTATGGGTTTCGAGCTTAATATGCCATACTATTTGCATAGAAGCCTATTCAAAATGTCTAAGAAATATAAAAGGAACCAGGCTGATAGCAGCCTTTTTCACTACGGGCTGGTTAACATAATTGTTGTTTGTCATCTAGGTTTACATCGAGACTGTTGGGATGATTTTCTTGCGTGCAATAATTTTGTGGATTCAATTACACCATAGGTTGATAAACCTGTGGTGTCCGAAGACAAAGCAGTATCCCCGATACCTTACAATATTCTTTTACCTAAACCCTTACCCGACTCACCTATCGACCTACCCCACACTATTACCACGGATGTCGAATCTGTTAAGCCTGTGGAGAGGAAGTCTAAAGCCAAACCTACTGCGAATTCCAAAGGCAAAAAGATTGCCCGTCTAATATCTAGAATGGCGAGGAATAAACCCAAACCCCCTGTCAATCTTGACCCGATTGTATTGAGCGAGGACTCTGATTCAGAGGTCGAACATTTTTTGGCAAGTGAGTATCCCTATTCGGACGACTTGTGTGCCAAACCCCCACACGACTTTGTGTCAAACCTACCACCTTGCTTGCAAAATGACCCTGATTACCCTGGCATAAAGCTACCATGTGAAACCCCTGGTCATATATCTAAACCCTCTCCTGCTCTGTCGAAGTCTACTATGCCACCCTGTGATCAGTGCGGCTCATGGTTGGAAAGGTACTATCTCGACGTGCCTATGCTACAGTCAAATATTAAATCTTTGGAAGACCAAGTTACTCTGCTCACCCATCAAAAGATTGAGTTACAGACTGCTGATAAAAGAGAAAGAACGACAGGCTCCATTTTATTAAAAAATGTGGAATCGGCTACAGCTGTGGTGAATTCTAAGCGGGCGTAATTGGTTAACCTCGTCACACAGGTATGTGTAATATCAATCATTTTTGTAAATAGTATAAGTTTATATAACAATTAAAATTTGGTTTGAATAGCTCTGTTCAGCGTTGATTAGTTTCGCTGCATTGTATACTCAGCCTTGCTTTGACTGAATGGAATTCTGTTTAGTTTCGATTAGATTTTAATTGATCCGATTTGTTTTGATTTGGATTTGAGTTGTTTGATTTTAGTTAAAATGAATGCTCTGTCAATTGGAGTCGTTTGTATCTGTTAGGGACGCAAGTTGTTTCTCCTATTTCGATTCTGAATATGATCACATTTCATTTTGGTTTCGTTATAATGTGTGTGATATGATTGGTAACGATTGTAATATGATCAACTGTTACGGTTTTATGTCTATATGGCTTTCGACCAACTCGAATACAGTTTGGATTATGTGATGCTATATGAATTTACCCAAATCGTGAATGGATTCAATTCGTAACAGTTATGTGAAACCCAGACGATTAATTCGTTTTGGTTTTCTGTTAGAACGACTCTGTTGTCGGTTAGATTTGTAATGAAGATTCAGTTACAAGTTGATTTGTAAAACGAGATTGGATTCTCTGTTATTCTATATTCAACCCACTCACGATTTGTTTTGATTGTTGCCCAGTTTACGATTATCACTTCTGTCGACTTGATAATGGTTCTGATCACTCATAATTGATCCTGTCTGTTGATTGTATAACACCCAGTGATCGAAATCTATGGCGAAAGTTGTTTGATATTATGCTGTTATATTTACCCATGATCGTAACAGTCTTTCCATTTCTGTATTCAATTAAAACGACATAAATCTTACGCTGCATTACTATAGTCATAACGATTGGATTCTGGTTGTGATTGGATTATATCATATCACACATGATACGACTCACTATGGATTTCATTTAATATGAAACAGTCTTGCTATTCTTTGACCCGATTTTATGGTAAAATGAAACAGAGTATTCACACCCCTGTTTCGATTAAATCACTTTTGGTTATGTTTCATATTAAATGAGAAAATAATTTGAATCATTAGTGATTCATTTTTAATGTTTATTGAAAGAAAAATTGGATTTGATTCTTGTATAAAGATTTGATTTGATTTCTATCTGATCCTGTATACTATTTTAGACTAGCTACAGAATCAGATGATTCTGTAGCTAAGTCTGTAGAATCATTTTTTTATTGTTTTACTAATCAAATATATTTCTAACTTGATATGTTTGGTCTATTGCAGATGAATTCGAAATTACAGTGGACATGATGAGCAATTAGGGGATATTTCAAAGATTTCACTTGCATTTTAGTTCCTAGTTTAGTTGATTTTGGGATATCTTCCTAGATTATGTAAACTGTTTGATATTATCCACAGGGAGGTTTTACCCTGTGGAAAGACTTATAAAAACCTATCATTTTTGTAATAATATTCATCCTCATTCGTGGGAGAACAAGGATATGGAGTTTTAATACAGACTGAAGCAAAATTTGGTGTTTTGGTTACAACTTTAGCTTCTCATTATATCAATATTTTGTTTCATGTTGTGTATATCAATTTGTATCTGGTTAATGACTACTTTAGCTATCTTAATCATGTGCAAATGATATAATTCAATCATTGTTATCCATATCTGGTTTCTTCCAAGTGTATAAAAGACATAACAATTGTTTAGTTCAGTTTGTGAATGACAGGTTTATCTTCTTCATAAGTTGAGTTATTAAATATAAGTCTTTTGCATAACAGGTTTCCCTTATTGCAGAGATTTATAATCATATAGTTGTTATGATTTTTTTTTTTGTCTTGTTTGTCCTGTAAACCAAATCATAGAGCAGCGCAGCCGATCGTTTACAAGAAGCTTATGGACTAACTGGTGCGAGTTTACTTCCTCCGACCAGCTTCAGAGTCATCACGCACGGGACAAATTAGGAGCGCTTCCAGGTCAATTAGTCACTTCTTTGTTTACTATTCTTATTACTAGTTTAGCTTAGATATAAGTTTGATGAGATTTATATTAGATTGTTTAATTTCAGTAAATATATTAGATTGTTTAATTTCAGTAAATATATTAGATCATTTAATTTCAGTAAGTTAAATTTCTTTTTCATAAAATATAAAAATAAAAAAACATATCTTGCTGTCTTAGGGTAGGAAACACATGAGTTTTACAGGTTTTATTCAAATCTGCAACTTGTAGATAGTGTATATTTGTGAGTAAGTTCTAATTCAATTAGTAATTAGACGGTTAATTAATAGAGTTAGTGTAATAGTAATTAGTAGAAATAGTTAGCGTAGTTTGTATTTAGTTTTAGTTTATTTAGTAGTTTGTTTTAATTAGATTAGTGCATTAGTTTGTTTTTGTTAATTTGTTTTATTAGTTTTAGTTATTTTAGTTAGTTTTATTTGTTTTAGTTAGATTAGTTAGTTTAGATTAGTTTTCTCTTTGGTTTTCTTAGGACTTTAGAGCGGCCAACGGAGCCGTTAAACCCGTCAGGGTGGTTCATTCCAAACGGCTTGGGTTATTGGACAACCCCGGACTGGTTACACTCTCTCAATTGACGGACGGACTGTTTCGTCCATTAACAGGAGGTTCGATCCAGCTTATCCTGAGGGCCTAGGGCCATTCCGACAGTGGGGTTTTTATTGCAGGGGAAGGACCATGATTTGAGGGCTTTTCTAGAGGGTTATCGTCATTCTACATTTGTCTGCAGATTGGGATGTCGTGGAGCCATAGGGGACGTCATGTGATTCAGTAAAACTCAGATCTAGGAGATCTGCTTAAGATCTGAGCCCGAAACTTCTCCCACGGGATTCTCATAGCCCGATCTATATTCTTGGAGAGTTTCAGAGAATTTGGAGGCCTCCTTCATCAGGGCTGAACCAACTAGGGTTTCATTCATCCAGTGGGGCACACCATTCAGTGGAGAATTCAGATCTACAGGGTTTGAGAGTGGATTTGGGAATTTGGACATCTGGGTTTTCCTTACAGTTGCCCGATCTATCATTTGGTATATTTCTCGGGATGATTGGACACTTTTGGTAGCAGGGAAAAATTATTCAGGGCTTCAGCATTCTAGTAGGACGTGGCACTTTCCAGCTTGGAGGTTGAGCATTAGTATGGCTCAGATCTGCCTTATTTAGTCTTCATTGTATATCCAGCCTTTGTTGGCTTATTTTGTATTGTCGGGAGAATTTTGTAGCAGCTCATATCTATTGCTTGTACGACCATCTGAGGTTTATACCAGATCGACCATCTATTGTATTGATATTACATTGCTCACAATAAAAAGGTCAGATCTTTGCTTGTACTTCTACATCTTGAATATATTGTGATCTCCATGTGTTGATGAATCTTGTATGCACTTAATAACTCAATAAATTAGTAGTAGTTAGTGATTCCAAGAAATAATTTGGCTTGGGATCATTACAGTGGTATCGGAGCCTCGATCCTCCAAACTTGTGGAGAGATCAGTGCATGCAGAAGTACAGGGGAATTGTTATGGGTCCGAGGAAGAAAAACAACAGTGAAATAGAGGCAGAAATGGAAGGGTTAGGAGATGACCATGAGCCTCAGGGCTTGGCTCTCTTAGTAGCCGAATTTGGTAATTTCCAGCAAAACATGAACCGCACAGAAAGCACATTGGTCTGGCAGTTGGATGAGTATCAGGAAACCAACAGAAGGGGACAAGCCAAAATATATGAAACCTTGAAGAAAGTTGATGAGAATCTACAGAAAATGAACGAGAACCAAACTAGGATAACTGACCTTCTGATGCAAGTAACCCATTGAGTAAAATATCCTGATACATATGGGAATAAGGAGGCTGGAGGGTCCAGTGGAACCCATGAGGAAGTCAGATATAACCCAGATAAAGTACTGGGATCCGAAGGAAGTCTTGGAGGTGGCACGTCCCATGGGCAGATGGGTAGCAGAACCAATCATAGGCCATACGTGCCAGTGTTCATGGATGAACCACTAGGCCAACACTCAGGTAGCAGAGCTAACCCCAAACCATACATGCCGACATTCACGGATGAGCAAGGGAAACATGAACAGGTTGAAGATTTTGTGGAACAATTAGCCAGGAGTACCAGGGAATACTATAGATTGGATATGAAAGTTCAAAGACAGATGTCCCTAGACTGGTATTGTCAACTCAGGTTCAGAAACCAGCCTAGGACGAACCACAGGGGAAACTTTGAGTTTGAGTGAAGGGCAGGGAAGATAGAGATTCCATACTTTGATGGTACAACTAAGATGACAACACAAGCATGGGTGCAGAAGCTGGATACTTACCTGCAACTTAACCCCATGAGAGAGATGGAGGCCATCAAGTTTGCCACTATGTACTTGGATGGAAAGGCCCACAACTGGTGGTACCATGGGCTCACCACACTCGGCCACAACCAGATTGTATCCTATACAGAATTCACTCAGAGGCTCATTGATAGATTTGATCTAGGAGATCCTGAGTTACATTTTCGAGAGCTCACCCAACTCAAGCAAATAGGTAAGGCTAAGGAATACAGTGATGAGTTCCAGAGGTTGGTAGTGATGGTGCAAGATATGTCCCCAACCAGGCTCATGATGCTCTTTACAAAAGGATTGATGGAACCCTTGAAGGGTTGGGTTAAGGCCTTCAATCCTACCAGCCTACAGGAAGACATTTGGAAGACAAGTGATCTGGGTATAGTTGTTAAACCAAAATTCATACCCAGACCACCTCTTAACAATGGTGGAATAGATTAGAGGCCTCCAATAAACCAGGGAGGACGTGACCCTAAGGGTTATGACAAGGGTCGTGGCAGAATAGATGACAACACCAGGAGGGAACTCAGACGGAAGCAACTCTGCTTCACATGTAAGGAGACATGGAATCCCTCACACAAGTGCATGGGATAAGGACAGGTACATTACATTGAGGTCACTTTAGATGATGAAGAAGAGGATGAGTATGGTCAAATACAAAACATGGAGGCCGAAACGTTAGAGGCAACAAAAGAGGAGGTTCCATAACTAGACTGTGCGGCTGGAGAGAAGGCTACATTGGCATCTATCAGTGGGGTACCCAAGTTCAACACCTTCAGGATGAGAGGGGTCTTACAAGGACATAGATTGTCAGTTCTGATTGATGGAGGAGCTTCCCACAGTTTCATTGATGCAACATTACTGAAGAGGAGGCACATACCTACAATAGATTTTGAAGGATTCAAAGTGGAGGTAGCATGTGGTAGTACTATGCCCTGTAACAGATACATACCAGGTATGAAACTCACCTTGGGAAGGCATGAGTTAGTTCAGGATATGTATGTGATGGATCTTCCCGATACCAACATCATCCTAGGGGTGCAGTGGCTCAACACTTTAGGACCCATCACCACAAATTACAAGACCATGGAAATGTCCTTTGTGGAGGAAGGAGGACGAAAGGTTGTGCTCAAAGGCATGACAGGTAACTCTGCCAGAGTGGTCATGGCCAAGAGGATGGAAGACATCTTTAGAAGGGAAGAAATTGTATATGCAGCGGAATGTAAGGTCTCAACATAGGTGGATGAGAAGGGAAAGGTGCATTACACACCAGAGATCAAAAGAATCCTTGACAAGCACCAGAAAGTGTTTGGGCCAATTCCTCCAGGTGTGCCACCAGACAGGGGGTTTGAGCACATCATTGAGCTAGAATCTGGGCTAAGCCTGTTATCACCACACCCTATAGGCATCCCAAGAAGTATAAAGATGAGATAGAGAAGGCCATCAAGGATCTTCTAGACATGGGACACATCAGACCAAATTCAAGCCCATTTGCTTCGTTAGTAGTCTTGGTGAAGAAGAAGGATGGAACGATGAGAATGTGCATTGACTTCTGGGCTTTGAATAAAAAGATGATAAAAAATAGGTATCCCATACCCAGGATTGATGAGTTGTTGGATGAGCTTCATGGAGATATATATTTCACAAAAGTTGATCTTCACTCGGGCTACCATCAAATCAAGATGAGGGAGGAGGACATCTCAAAAACAACCTTTAGGTGTCACTACGGCCATTATGAGTTTTTGGTGATGCCCTTTGGATTAACCAATGCCCCAGCCACATTTCAGTCTTGCATGAACCATGTGTTCAACAAACAGTTGAGGAAACACTTGTTGGTATTCTTTGATGACTTGCTCATTTACAACAAGACCTGGGAGGAACACCTTCGACATGTGGACCAAAT
>ML779528.1:1124799-1155069 GCA_009831015.1 Picea engelmannii
GAATTCAGATCTACGGGGTTTGAGAGTGGATTTGGGAATTTGGACATCTAGGTTTTCCTTACAGTTGCCCAATCTATCATTTGGCATATTTCTCGGGATGATTGGACACTTTTGGTAGCAAGGCAGAATTATTCAGGGCTTCAGCATTCTAGCAGGACGTGGCACTTTCCAGCTTGGAGGTTGAGCATTAGTACTGCTCAGATCTGCTTGATTTAGTCTTCATTGTATATCCAGCCTTTGGAGGCTTATTTTGTATCGTCGGGAGCATTTTGTAGCAGCTCATATCTATTACTTGTACGACCATCTAAGGTTTATTCCAGATCGGCCATCTATTGTATTGATCTTACATTGCTCGCAATAAAAAGGTCAGATCTTTGCTTGTGCTTCTACATCTTGAATATATTGTGATCTCCATGTGTTGATGAATCTTGTATGCACTTAATAACTCAATAAATTAGTAGTAGTTAGTGATTCCAAGAAAGAATTTGGCTTGGGATCATTACACAGTAGTCAGTGGTGTAAGCAAAGAGCTTAAAGGATATTCAAAGAAGGTATGGACACCTTTTCCTGTTCGTTTGAATTCTTATTCTTTATTAGATTTTGGGCATGCCAAAGCCAAGGCTGCAGCCCTGGAAGACCTGAATTTGGTCTCCATTGAATACAAGAAGCACGATCTGCAAAGGGTCGTGAGCAATCATTTGTCCAATTGCGGGCTCAGGAGATTTGATCACGAGAATTCGCCCTCGGATGACATTTTTAGAGGCGCAAGGTCATTTGCTGAGATACTAGCTCAGATACAAACCTTGGAACCCAAGGAAAGAGCCAATGTTCTGAAGTTTCAGGAACATCGACGTAGCTGTCTTCCCGCGGTATTGCGAGGTGAGGGTCCGGGTACTTCGGAGGGGAAACATAAGGATGCCAAAGGCTCTTAGGATGCGACTCCAGATCAAGGAAAACACCAGGACGAGGGGGAGGAACTAAGAGTCCGGAAGCAGAGATAAAGACTCTTGACCTGCCAAAGAAGCAGAGTCCAGTCGCTACTTCGGGAAAATATGCGAAGCAGATCGGGGAACCTATCACATCAGTTACCCCCTTGCAGTTGACGTGGGGAAATATCGATGCAGGATGGATATTCAATGAAGAATTGAGGCCCATAAGGGTGGAAGAACTCCCTCCGAATGAGTTTTTCTTTGATAAGAAGAGAAAGGCAGTAGTAAAAAGGGAATTCTACCAGGAAGGAGAGTCAACTGCCAAGAAGTATAAAGTAATAACTGATGGAAAGGACAAAAAGAATGAGCAATTCACTACTAAAATAGAAGGGACACTAGGAGCATATGCCTCGACGAATCAATTTTCAGTCGGGCTCTTAAAAAACCAACTTAAAAGAAAAAATCACCTCATTAGGACCCTTGAAGCCAGACTGGCCACAACAATAGAGACTGCTAAAGACCAGGTGAGTGTAGGAATAGAGCAGGCCAGATTGGCCGATAAAAATGAGATAGAGCTGCTCAAAACCAAGCTCGAGCAATCACAGCTGGTGGTCCGAGAGGGTCAGATGCAAGCGATCCAGCAAAGGGATCTGATCGAACAGCTACAGGCTAGGGTGGAGATCGCCAAGAACAGAATGATAAACATCGAGATGTTCAAATCCTAGGCGACTGAAATTTGGAGCAGAGTATCTGCGGCACAACAAAATTTTCTCGCCAAGGTAGAAGCGATCTGGGACAACTGTTTTCTAGTCAACCAGGTTTCGGAGAACTTATCTGCTAGAGAAAGGGAAGCTAGAGTAGCTCGGGTCGCCTTTCAAGAGGCTGTAATAGCCATGAACAATAGGGGTTCGGGAAGTACTCCCAGGTTCAACATTTTGAAACAAACTAGAGGAAACATCCTATTAAAGGAATGGGAGCACAACATCGCCAAAGGCAAGCTGCAAGCTAAAAAGGTAATGAATTCCTTAGAAGAGGCCTTTAATTCTATAGATGGCGAGCTGATAGGCATTGATAGCCGAGGTAATGCCAAGTCATTTATGTAGATGAATATGGAAAAAACCTCGCTTGATCTAAAGGAAAAAGAGGAAAGAGATTCGACTGAGATTTCCCAAGTGACTATGGCAGACCTAGTCCAAATAGACAACTATATGATTAAGCCAAGTGCGCAATTATGCGCTATCGACATCATAGACGAACAGATGGAAGACAGGTTGTAGCAGTTGGCCTGAGAATGTTACTTGTTTGAAGCCAGCTGTCAAGCAAAACCGTCGAAGTTGATATCACAGTTGGTCGAAAAATGTGTCGCCCATGCCGAGCACGCACGAGGACAAACATCTGGTACCAAGTGAAGACAGAGAGGAAGGAATGGAGCGATTGCTCTTCCCTCTATCATAATCGAAATTTTGTAACGATTGATATTCTATCATATTTGTAAAATTGTATAAATACACCACAGGAAGAGGAGAAAAAGGCTAGACCTTTTTGTGTCGACTGTAACAGAGTTTTTTGCATTTGAGAGTTAATACAAAGCAAATCTGAAGATTCTCAATTCCGTCACGACTGTGTTACAAGTTTGTTTTCTTGTATCTCATATTTCGTTTCATTTCATATTCCTAACTGATGTGCTTCATTATAATTTAGTACGACCACTACTATAGTGAATGAATTTTGTTTTCCTGTAATTGTTTACTGTTTTTCCTCTGTACCAGCTATCAGCGGGTGTAAGACCAGTCCACATTTTTCAGAATTCTACATATATTCTTTGCTCCATCGGTTATTTCCTTACAGTTTTCCTCTTCTGTTTATACGTGATATTCTCCCTTGATAGGAGCCTTACACCATAGACAACTAAATGTTTTTCTCCCATCTCATACCTTTTATTAAAATATAACTCAGTTACGGGAAAGAGCCTTTGATTTGCATCCCTATTTTATTCCTGAAATCGTAAATTCTCTTTTATACGACCAAATTGAGACAACACTTAATTTCTCCCTGAAGTTTTTATTATTTTACTGTTACTCCATGACTGTCCCTGTACCAACACAACCTAATATTGAACCCGGTTTATCAAATCAAACACACATCTCCTTAAACCTTTTTGACACTATTCTTAAAACAGCTACTACCCGTGTCGAACTCGAACGTTCATGGGCAGCCATTGAACAAGATATAACTATCCAGGAATAGCTGGAAGCTAGACAACGCCAACGCAAAAATCTTCCTTAGTTTCCTTTGCCGAAGGTTGATGTTTCTCCCTTTTCCATATTTTACCCACTTTCGGATTCCTAGACACTGTACTTCTGAGCCTTAAGTACAGACTCTGGAACAACATCTTTCTAACGCCGTTGCCGGGGACCGAAGTTACGAAATCTTTTTCCCTGGGAAAACAACATTTGTTTTTCATTGAAAGTGTTACCCTTTGATAGTGAACAAAGAGTACACACCTTTAAGGCTTCATAATATTTCACTTGGTGACTCCACAAATAATAAACTTGCATCCGGTCAAGGGAATACCAGACAAAACCTGAATGGTAAGAAGATTACACCAGTTACCGATCCTGAAAAGATTCTAAAGGTGAGAGGCTCTCTTAAGCCAACCGCTGCAGTTTACAAACTTAAAACCCCACCACTGAAGACTAAGAGTTCTTCTGAACCCTCAACTTCGCTCAGTCTTCTCTTTGATACTAAAGTTTCAACGCCAAACTGCTCCGAAGTTAGGAGTGAGATTCATTTGACTATCCCCTCAGTACACAAAGGAAAGGGTCCTCTTGATAGCTCGTCGGATTTTGACATACCATCTTTCCTTCAGTTGAAGTTCCCGACTTCACCAAATTCTGAGGAGTGTGTTACACACTCGGTTTCCACACCCATCGGTTCTCCTGATTTCGTCTCTTGCAAATCCGAGGAACCAAGTCCTCGCATTCTGTATCTTTCCTCTTCGTATTTTCCTCTTCGCGTAGAAAATAAAGAGTCACTTTTAATTTTACAAAACCCCCTTTATAGCTTTCCACAAATAATGATGGTAGTCACTGGAAGAGGAGGTGGAGGGTTTGTAGGAGGAGGTGGAGGGTTTATCGGAGGAGGAGGAGGAGATGGAGGATAGGGGCCTGCCCCCCCTCCCAGAGTGTTTGCGAAAGTTGCAGCCAGATATGCTCCCTTAGCATTTCCCATCCTTCTACACGACCTTCCCGAAAATTACATAAAAAATTTACCAAAATTCACCGGGGAAGGGGATCTGACCGCGGTAGAACATATTAATTTCTTTGATCAATTCGCTGACATTCTAGGTATCGAACATGAGGACGTATATTTGAGACTTATTTTCCAAAACTTTGAAGGTCAGGGCCGAACTTGGTTTCGGAGCCTACCTGCAGCATCTATCTTGTCTTATGACGCTTTGGAAGATGCTTTCCTCAGACAATGGGGCGAGAGAAAAGACCATCTATATTACCTAACCGAATTTGGGTCCTTAAGAAAAAAGAATTTAGAAACAGTCATGGAATTTATTCAAAGATTCAACAAACTGTATAATAAAATCCCAGTCGAGGTTAAACCGTCCCAACCTGTGGCCAAAGTGACTTTCGTTGGAGCTTTCGAACCGAATTTTGCACTCCTTTTGTGAGAAAGAAGGGGAGCCACCCTAAACCGAATGCAGGATGATGCGGTAGAAATAGAGTCTAATATGATGGCTTTGGGTAAGCTTAAAGCTAATTTAGAAACAAGAAACTGAGAGACCAAATGCTTTAGAGAACAAGCAGGTCCGTCAGGGTCTAATAGATCTGCAGATGATAGGGTAGACGATATGGCTAGAGTAATTAAAGAACTGGCAAATAAAATATCCAGAATGGAGCTCGAACATGCCAAAGATGACTCTTTCCCCAAAAAGGATTTCAAGAGGAACCCCAACCCCCCAAACCAACAAAGACAAATAAAAAATGAATATCAAAAAATACAAGCTCCCTTAAAGAATGAAAATTTTATAGGAGCGAACGATTTTCAAGGCTTCGGAGATTCGGATAATGATGTCACTAACTTTGGTGATGACTGCACTCAACCATATCTGACTCGAGAAGACTATGAAAAATATCTAAACACGCCACGACCGTCGAATAAGGGTGAAGAAGGTGATCACACTGATCTCTGTGAATCTCAACCAGAAATTGAGATGATAATGGCTGAGTTTCAACCAAAGTACAACTTAAGATCTAAGAGTAAGCCCACCTCAACTACTCAACCCAATAAAATCCTCCAAAGAGGTCAATCTTATGAGCCTCCTTTGGAAGAGACCTTATTACCTAACAACAAAACTAAAGTAGTAAGCACACAAGAGTCTGAAGTGGAAAAAGTTGAAACTCGGGCACAAGGAACCGAAACGGAAAATAAAATTATGTGTTCAACTAGGACCATGAGTGATAAAGCAGTCCAGACGAATAAATCGGAAAGGAAGGATTCGAAAGTCTCAGCTAAAGAAATAGAGAAGGTGAGCGGAGCTTTCAGTTTTGAAAATGAGATAATTAAAATTAAGATACCAATCCCTTTGGTATAATTAGCAAAAAACCCCATTTATCGGAAACAGATTACCAAAGTGATGGGTGTCTCTAAACTAGAAAGCCAGTCTGATGTTTTAAACCTTGAGGATGAAAAACCTAACATCACCTTTGGAGCCCATTTTGAAGGGGCCAAAGGCACCATTGCTCCATTTTATATCACTCTGAATGTGTATGATCAATTGCTACATAATTGCATGTTAGACTCTGGAGCCTCCCATAATGTTATGCCTAAGATTATTATGGACAAGTTGGGTCTCCAGATCACCAAACCTTATGGAGATATGTAGTCTTTTGACTCAATAAGGGTTAAGTGAATGGGGATGATAAAAGATCTGGTAGTTACCCTAGCGCAGGTCCTGGTTAAGAGTATCCTGATGGATGTGGTTATCGTAGATATTCCCCCTAAGTATGGCTTGTTGTTATCTAGGTCATGGGGAGCCAAGTTGGGGGGTTCTCTTCAATTGGACATGAAATTTTCCACAATTCTTGTGTTCAGTGGTCAGTTCACTCGGTTGTACAGAGAAACGAGATTAGCATATACAGTCAGTGACCCTCAGAACCCAAACAATTTCCCTATTTACATTGCGGACCAAGATCTGGGAAATTGTATCTTGTCTTTTGATGATGGTTTAGATGGTTGTCTGGAAGAAAACGATATAGAGCGAGAAGAGTCAGATTACATGAAAGAATATCTGTGTAACACTGGTGCCTGGAAAATGTATTTTGACGGTGCTTCATCTTCTGAAGGGGTGGGTGTTGGGGTGCTTTTAGTGGCTCCCAAAGGTAAGTTTGTTGTTCCTTTCTCCTACCAACTGCAGTGGGATATAGATTACACTAACAATGTATGCGAATATGAAGCATTGGTCTTAGGATTAGAGGCTGCCAAGAAACTAAATATAAATAACTTAGAGGTATATGGTGATGCAGAGTTAATAGTCAAACAAATAAACCGACAGTACCTAGCCAAGCATCCCAGATTAAGAACATACAGAAATTGTGCTTGGGATCTCATGGAAAACTTTTTCTCATCCGTAAATGTCCACTTTATCCCTCGCGCAGAGAATCTACATGCTGATGCATTGGCAAAAGAAGCTTCAACCTTCTCTCCTCCCATGACTTTCAAGTTGAAGTATCACATTGAAATCAGATACAAACCCTCTATTCCAGACAATATCCGACACTGGCAGGTCTTTGAGGATGACGAACAAATTAAGAAATTTCTTGCAGGAGTGGGTGAATTCTCTGAATCTCATGTAGAACAAGAAAATCAAAATGAACCGATGTGGATCATGCAAGAAGGGGAAGATCCTGAAGCCTTCTAAGAAAAAATTGCGGATCATAGTATGCTGGTCCTTAGAAACAACCAGATTCTGAAAGGATTGATTCCTTTAGAAAGACTTTTTGATCAGAACGATGTACCTGTAAAATCCACTTTGCAGCCCCAACCAGAAGAAGTGGAGGACTGTGATATAGGGACTGAAAAATAATCCAGGGTGGTAAAAATATCCAAGTTCCTCCCTCCCGAAGTGAAAGATAAGTATAAAGACCTACTCAGATAGTATAAATATGTTTTCGCCTGGTCTTATGATGAGTTAAGAACGTATGACACTTCCATAATTGATCACAAGATACCTTTGAAGCCTGTGGTCAAACTGTTTAGGCAAAAGGTTAGGAAAATTAACCCCATTTTGTTACCTGTGATCGAAAAAGAGGTTAAGAAACTTTTAGATGTGAAAATAATCGTACCTCTGAGATACTCGGACTGGGTAGAAAACCTGGTCCCGGTAAGGAAAAAGAGTGGGGAAATCATATTGTGTGTGCATTTCAGGAATCTTAATAAGTCATCTCTCAAGGACAACTATCCGCTGCCCAAAATGGACCGTGTGCTAGAAAAGGTAGTTGGAGCAAACCAAATGTCTATGATAGATGGGTTCTCTGGTTATAATCAAATCGTCATGAATGAACAAGACAAGGAAAAAAATGCTTTCACCACACCATGGGGTATGTTTATGTATGACAAAATGCCTTTTGGTTTGGTGAATGTAGGAGCCACATTCCATCGCGCTATGGACATCGCTTTCATAGGAGAAAAGGACAAGTTCGTAGTCATTTACCTCGACGATTTGACGGTTTTCTCTAAAACCGATGAAGAACACTTGATCCATCTTAAACAGACTTTCAAAAAATGTCACAGGTTTGGTCTATCTTTGAACCCAAAGAAATCACATTTCGTTATGCGGGAAGGTAAGATTTTGGGCCATAGCGTATCTAGGGATGGAATCAGGATTGATCCTAAGAGGATTGAATCAATAGATACTATAAATATTCCCAGAAATGTAAAAGAGATTCAATCTTTCTTAGGAAGAATAATTTTTTTACGAAGGTTTATCCCAAATTTCGCTGAGATCATAAAATTGATCACAGGCATGTTGAAGAAGGACAGCGGGATAAATTGGACAACCGAGGCCAGAGCATCGTTTGCGCATATTAAGAAAGTAATAAGCGAGGCACCTGTGCTAGCAAGCCCAGACTATCTGAAATATTTTCTTATTTTCTCATTTTCCTCTGAACACACTATCACCGCGGTGCTCCTACAAAAGAATGAAGAAGGATTCGAACAACCGATCGCATTTTTTAGCAAAATCCTTAGAGACGCAGAACTGAAGTATGACATAATAGAAAAACAGGCGTACACAATGGTAAAATCATTAAAGGTATTCAGAACTTATGTACTACACTCAAGGATAATTGCATACGTTCCTACTAGTTCTGTGAAAGATATATTGGTACAGCCAGACAGCGATGAAAAAAGAGGGCGATGGCTCGCCAAAATCCATGAATTTGATCTGGAAGTCAAACCGACCAAATTAATAAAAGGGCAAGGCCTGGCCAAACTCTTAGCTGAGTCGAATTTCAGAGCCCTAGATATCAATTGTTGCAGGAAGGCGACAAAGACATGGACCTAAACGAGCTTAATGAAGAAAAAATTCCAAACAAGATCGAAGAGAAGTTCTTATCATCCGGCTGGTACAGAGACATAGTGTCATATCTGCTAACTCTAAAATGCCCAAATGAACTATCACCATCCAAAGCTAGAACTTTAAAACTCCATGCAGTTAAATATTGTATCGCCGAAAGTCAGCTATATTGGAAAGATCCACTCGATTTCCTATTGGTCTATTTAGTTGAATCGGAAACTCAATGGGTTATAGACGAATTTCATGAGGGAGTCTGTGGGGGGAATCACACATGGAGAGCTATAGCTTACAAGATCTTGAGGGCTGGGTACTACTAGCCAAAACTCTTTTCGGACGTCAATGCCAAAGTGCATGTCTGCAACCCTTGTCAACTATTCGCAGGTAAACAGAAGCTCCCTGCACTACCTCTAGTTCCAGTCAAAGCTGAAGCCCCATTTCAGCAATGGGGTCTAGACTTCATAGGCATGATTAATCCCCATTCCAGTGCTCAACACAAGTGGATCTTAACAGCTACAGATTATTTTACTAAGTGGGTGGAAGCCATTCCAACCAAAAGGGAAACAGACTCGGTGGTAATCGATTTCTTGGAAGAAAATATTTTGTCAAGATTTGTTGTCCCCGAAAGATAGTTACTGACAATGCCCAGGCCTTTAAATCTATGGCTATGATCATCTTCTGTCAAAAGTATATCATCGTTCTTGGCCATTCCACGACATATTACCCCCAGGGGAACGGATTGACCGAGTCATCTAACAAGAGCCTGGTAAATATAATGAAGAAAGTATTGGATGAAAATAAAAGGTCTTGGCATGTGCACTTAAAATATGCATTATGGGCAAACTGCATCAGCACTAAAAGGTCTATCAGCATTTCTCCTTTTCAAATGGTCTATGGGATAGATGTTGGTCTACCTATAAACCTAGCGCTACCAGTGATGAAGTTATGGCAGGATCAAAACGAAGAACCCAATCATGTAACCAGGAGAATAAATCAGCTGATTGAGGTTCAATAGAATAGAGTCGAAGTTGATGAAAAGATGCAGAGGTACCAAGATGACATGAAAGCATTGTTCGACCGCAAAGCAAAGGACAGAGAATTCCTTCCAGGTGATTTAGTGCTAAGATGGGATGCAAGAAAGGAGGAAGCAGTGAAGCATAGTAAATTTGACCACCTCTGGTATGGACCATTCAGGGTCTTGGCTCCGAAAGGAAAAAATTATATCCTACTAGAAAATATAGACGGAGAAGTCCTCAACACCCCTATCAACAGGCGGTATCTAAAGCATTACATGACGTAACAATCACCAGATTAAAAAAAAAAAAAAAGTTTATTATATATATTTTGTGTACATATATGTATTTTCATTTAAACATTTCTTTTGATTTTATTTTTTCGTTCATGAACTTTTGACACATTTTCGATAAGATTCGTATTTGCCTTTTGCAGGATTCTAGCTGCATACGAAACAGGCAGGAGAAGTAAACCAAAAATTGGCCTCATAAATAAATCATCTTAAACAGGTGATATCCAAGAAATTTGATATTTTGCAAAGAAATTGAAACGAAAAGGTATAGATGAATTCTCCTAAAGGACATGTTTTAAAGGAATATTAAAAGAATACGAGGTTAACCTCATTCAAACAACAACATCAACTGAACTAATGAATAACAAAATTGTTTCTTGGTTTAAAAATCTTTGAAAAAAATTAAGACAATTTAAACGATTCATCCAAATTTAAAAACAGTCAGTCGAAGTAAAGTATCCCCCCAAAATATATATATATATATATATATATATATATATATATATATATATATATACGAGAGTCAGTTCTGAATTTTTGACCTCTGTATTTTCAGTCCGTAAATCACCGCCTGTCACCCTTTTCTATCTCCGGGTTTAGCTTTTAAAAAGTCACCATCTTTCTGTTTCATACACGAAGGGATAAAAGTATTTTTGTTTTAACCTCATGAGCTTCAAAGAAGATTGTGGAAAGAAAGCAGGTCTTCACCACTGCTCGATCCCCTGCTAAGTGAAGGAATGTTTAGAGTGATCCTAACTTTCCTAGGTTTTTCAATGACATCGGAGGATTGAAGCTTGATCAAATAGAGTGCCCTTAAAAAGTTATTTTCCTTTTTCTCCCCAAGAATGAAGATGTTGTGAAGGTCAAGGGAAGGTTGGTACCAAGTAATCAAAGTAAGTTGACAGACCTACAATGCAAAATAATACACAGATATCAGCCCTGATACAAACTGATTTCCCCCATCTTAATGCTCTAAAAAGCAAATTATAAGACAGGTGATGAAAGGAAATTCAGAAATGATTGCCCCCACCTAGTCCAAGAGACGATGAAAGGAAATTCAGAAATGATTTCCCTCGTCTCAGCATTTAAATGCATAAATATATTCCAAAGTGGTGAAAGGAAATTCGGTAAAAGGGGTCAGATAACTTCACCGGGGTACTGAACAGGCTCGCTGGCAGTGAAGCAATATCTAAGATATCTGTAAGGCTGTTATACATGAATATCACTCTACTCTGGTAACCAATGATTTTTAAAACCTGATCCACATCCCAAATTTAGAAGGGACATCCCAATTAAAAACATATAACCTTATTCTTTTGATGCAAGACGATAGCCGCAAGATCTGTTGGGACTTCTAGGACTGTTTCGATTGTCTTAAAGAAGACCTGAAATTAGTAGCGGGAAAGGGAAAATTGTGAAAGGGACTACAGCTATGTTGAAAAAATATCTGATTTTGAAAAATCTTTTCAAGGTAAATAACGAAGTCTTTTTCCCCCTTAGATACCTTATTCTCGGGAACCTTTTCACCTGATTGATATTTTGACTCCATTTACCCAATATTGGCACGTGCTCTACTATTCTTCCCGCCTCACAGGAAGGCGGGATCCCTAGTTGGAGCCTATGTTGGAGCCGCCCTTGTTTTTTTAAGCACGTCACAAATTTCATTTTTAATGCTTGAAATCTAGAGATGGTTTTCATATTTTCCCTCTGAGATATCGAGATCTCTGAAGCTTTATCATGTGATCAACGATGATTATTCTACTCTCAAAACAAGTCTTACCTTTCATAAAAATGTTTCCTCTTTTTGTTCTACTTCGGGATCTCGTAGGTCGGATTTTATAAATCATGTAGTTCACACGTCCCGAGCCACGAAACAGCGAAATCATTTTAATTTTTCACTCAAGACAGTAACGAGGGTAAAGTTTTCCCTAACCCATGACTAAACGTTCTCGGGGTTTCATGCCTCGGAATCCGCCAAACCCAAAATTTTATTGTCATAGCCCCGATAGCTGAGAACACGAGATCCTTATTTGAGTAACCCTCTTCAAGGTTAAAGGTAAAATCTAAACCGTGGTAAAAGATTCTCTCGGCATTTCGCAACTCGACGTTGTCCTTTTCGAGAGTTACACCGTCTAAATCCTGACTCGCGAAGTCTCGATGTGGTTATAACGTAATTAATTAATCACTTAATCCAAGATTATCTTCCCTTTTAATTAAGTCATGTTATTGCGATCTCATGGTTTCGCAGCTTGGCATGTAAGTCTCCTAGAAACTTATATTCGAAGCTCCAAGTCGCGATATGGAGAATATAATAATTGTAAAATTAATCGAGCCCCAAATCACGATTACCTCTTATTAACCAAAATCGATCTTCGCAGTCTCGGGTGTTAGAGATTCAAAGTGTTAAAATGAAATCCCCGATATAACGAGTACCGAAATATTGATTAGCGTTGGTAAAACTGGATTAATTAAGGTAAATCAAGACTTATCTCGCGTTTCGATGCTTGCACGATTCATGAGGTAGCCTTTTATTTCCATATGCCAACTGACTTTTAAACCGCTAAAATTTATGACATTAATGAGGAAATAGGGTAAATCGATAAATGTAAGATCGGATTTGTATGGCAGAATTTATTTCCAAATGTGATTTGACAGACTTGTTCTGAAAGGTACCAAGTTTTCAAATATATATAAAGGTTGTGGTTCATTATAAAAAATGCATTTCATATTACGCAGAGCACATTATCTCTGAGCAGCTGACTTCTGTATGTATACGCATTTCTATCGCAGAAGAGCCAAAATGTAATCTGTAGCCATGGCTCTGCGAAAAGCATCAAAGGCAAGTTTTGAGGTTTCGAGACAAGGCTCAAGCAATGTCTCTGATACTTCGCCTCGAAGTATCGATTCAGTCCTGAATTGGTTGTTCGTTTCGGATGTTCTACAGGCAGAGTTGGTGGACTAATCCGACGACTCCAGCGACAACGAAAAATATGATATAACCACCAAGTACAAAATAGTCATCCAATCCATAATGCACAGAGTAGCAGCTAGGCCATGGTTTCTTCCATATTATGATATGGTCTGATGGGCATTGGACCATGTGGACATACCGACCAGAGCCATCATGAACGAACAAAAAGTCACCATCGGGACTTTAAGGCCGGAACATCTACAAACCATGTATAAGCTTCCCACGACGTCTGACCACACATATGGCACTGAATTCTTAGACGAGTTCAAGCAGAAGGAATGCGTACAGTATGATAAAACCATGTCCAGTTTAATAAAGGATTGGGTTTCAAACACCGCGAAGTTCAAAGCTGATACCCACGGCATATATTCAATCGCTTCGTTAGAACCGCAGTACAAATATGTGGTCATGATGACATGTCGGTTATATGGGAAAGAGGAAACCTCGCATTTTTTCCTTTTGTGGGTGCCTCTAATGTTTCGGGTCGCCGAGGGCAGTTCCTTTGACTGGGCAAATATGCTTTCCAATAGCTTGACCAGTCGGGTCACAGAGTATCGGGCGTAGAAAGAGAATGGGAAGGTGTCTTCATTCTTCATGTCTACATACATTATGGACGCAATTTGTTCTATGACACCATTTCAATTAATGAGCTGGAGTTGCACTTCGACCGAAGATGAACCCATACATGTATATCATGCAAAATTATGGGAAAACAAAGAGGAAAAATTTGTGTATGAAATCTTTAACTGGGTGATGGTGCCCCTGCATGTCGTCATTTTTGGTCACCTGCCACCTCGGATCTCAAAAAGAATAGTAACGAATCTGAGCAGCATAGCAGACTGGTATGTGGAAACAAAATTTTCGTACCTCAGAGTTTTCGGGGCTTCTGTTCCCCCGCATGCACTGCCATTGTTCATTCTCGACAAGATGTCTTATCGCGAGGTTGCCAGGCAGACAGTATTCGATGGTGTAAGCAAAGAGCTTAAAGGATATTCGAAGAAGGTATGGCCACCTTTTCCTTTTCATTTGAATTCTTATTCTTTATTAGATTTTTGGCATGCCAAAGCTGAGGCCGCAACCCTAGAAGACCTGAATTTGGTCTCCATTGAATACAAGAAGCACGATCTGCAAAGGGTCATGAGCAATCATTTGGCCAATTATGGGCTGAGGAGATTTGAGCACGAGAATTCACCCTTGGATGACATTTTCCGAGGCACAAGGTCATATGCCGAGATACTAGCTTGAATACAAACCTTGGCACCCGAGGAAAGAGTCGATGTTCTGAAGTTTCAGGAACATCGACGTAGCTGTCTTCCCACGGTATTGCGAGGCGAGGGTCCGATTACTTCGGAGGTGAAACAGAACGATGCCGAAGGCTCTAAGGATGCGACTCCAGATCAAGGAAAACACCAGGACGAGGGGGAGGAAACTAAGAGTCTGGAAGCAGAGATAAAGACTCCCAACCCACCAAAAAAGCAGAGTCCGGTCGCTACTCCGGGAAAATCTGTGAAGCAGATTAGGGAACCTATCACATCAGTTACCCCCTTGCATTCGACGCAGGGAAATATCGATGCAGGATGGATATTCAATGAAGAATTGAGGCCCATAAGGGTGGAATAACTCCCTCTGAATGAGTTTTTCTTCGATAAGAAGAGAAAGGCAGTAGTAAAAAGGGAATTCTACCAGGAAGGAGAGTCAACTGCCAAGAAGTATAAATTTATAACTGATGGAAAGGATAAAAAGAATGAGAAATTTGCTACTGAAATAGCAGGGACACTAGGAGCATATGCCTCGGCGAATCAATTTTCAGTCGGGCTCTTAAAAAACCAACTTAAAAGAAAAAATCACCTCATTAGGACCCTTGAAGCCAAACTAGCCACAACAACAGAGACTGCTAAAGACCAGGTGAGTGTACGAATAGAATAGGCCAGATTGGCCGATAAAAATGAGATAGAGATGCTCAAAACCAAGCTCGAGCAAGCACAACTGGTGGTCCGAGAGGGTCAGATGCAAGTGAGCTAGAAAAGTGATCTGATCGAACAGCTACAGGCTCGGGTGGAGATCGCCGAGAATAGAATGATACACATTGGGATGTTCAAATCCCAGGTGATTCAAATTCGGAGCAGAGTATCTACGACACAACAAAATTTGCTCGCCAAGGTAGAAGCGATCCGAGACAATTGTTTGCTAGTCAACCAGGTTTCGGAGAACTTATCTGCTAGAGAAAGGGAATCCAGAGTAGCTCGGGTCACCTTTCAAGAGGCTATAATAGCCACAAACAATAGGGGTTCAGGAAGTACTCCCAGGTTCAACATTTCGGAACAAACCAGAAGAAACATCCTATTAAAGGAATGGGAGCACAACATCGCCGAAGGCACGCTGCAAGCTAAACAGGTAATGAATTCCTTAGAAGAGGCCTTTAATTCTATAGATGGCGAGATGATAGGCATTGATAGCGGAGGTAATGCCGAGGCATTGATGCAAATGAATATGGAAAAAACCTTGCTTGATCTAAAGGAAAAAGAGGAAAGAGATTCGGCCGAGATTTCCCAAGTTACTATGGTAGACATAGTCCAAATAGACAACTATATGATTAAGCCAATCGTGCAATTATGCGCTATCAACATCATAGATGGGTAGATGGAAGACAGGTTGCAGCAGTTGGCCCGAGAATGTTACTTTTTTGAAGCCAGCTGTCAAGCAGAACCGTCGAAGCTGATATCACAACTGGTCGAAAAATGTGTCGCCTGTGTCGAGCACGCGCAAGGACAAGAATCTGGTACCAAGTGAAGACAGAGAGGAAGGAATGGAGTGATTTCTCTTCCCTCTATCATAACCAAAATTTTGTAACGATTGATATTCTATCATATTTGTAAAATTGTATAAATACACCACAGGAAGAGGAGAAAAAGGATGGACCTTTTTGTGTCGACTGTAACAGAGTTTTTTACATTTGAGAGTTAATACAAAGCAAATCTGAAGATTCTCAATTCTGTCACGACTGTGTTACAAGTTTGTTTTCTTGTATCTCATATTTTGTTTCATTTCATATTCCTAACTGATGTGCTTCGTTATAATTTAGTACGACCACTACTATAGCAAATGAATTTTGTTTTTCTGTAATTGTTTACTGTTTTTCCTCTGTACCAACTATCAGCGGGTGTAAGACCAATACACATTTTCAGAATTCTACACATATTCTCTAGTACATCGGTTATTTCCTTACAGTTTTCCTCTTCTGTTTATACGTGAGATTCTCCCTTGATAGGAGCCTTACACCATAGACAACTAAATTTTTTTCTCCTGTCTCATACCTTTTATTAAAATATAACTCAGTTACGGGAAAGATCCTTTGATTTTCATCCCTATTTTATTCCTGAAACCGTAAATTCTCTTTTATACAACCAAATTGAGACAACACTTAATTTCTCCCTGAAGTTTTTATTATTTTATTGTTCCTCCATGAATGTCCCTGTACCAACACAACCTAATATCGAACTCGGATTATCAAATCAAACACACATTGCCTTAAACCTTTTTGACACTATTCTTAAAACATCTACTACCCGGGTCGAACTCGAACATTCATAGGAAGCCATTGAACAAGATATAACTATCCAGGAACAACTGGAAGCTAGACAATGCCAATGCAGAAATCTTCCTTAGTTTCCTTTGCCGAAGGTTGATGTTTCTCCCTTTTCCATCTTTTACCCACTTTTGGATGCCTAGACACTGTACTTCTAAGCCTTAAGTACAGACTCTGGAACAACACATATGATAATTGTTATTTCTATGAGGTGACGATTCTCGGCCTGGGTGGCCAGGGATGTTATAGATCGTATCAGAGAGAAATGTATGTTTCTGAAGTTATTTTGCCTGACTAGTTGGGGGATAGGGAAGTTACAAAATGGTATAAGAGTAGAAAAAAAAGATAAAGTTTTTTAGGTAGAGTTACTCGACAGAGATTTGAGGGTCAGGGACATTACAACATGACCACGGCTCGAAACCATAGGCCAAATCCTTCCTGGTAATTTTCTATGTTATAATTATTATATATGAGATTGTGTGGTTTAAAATTGATCGAGGGATGAGATCAACAGACAATAGGAGCTTTGAGAATCTGGGCTTCGTGAGTTCTAGGCTGTCAACATTCTCAAGCCTTTTAGAGTTCCAAGTTTATGGACTCTAGGATCTATTTCCACGTATCCTTTCCTTCTCAACAGATAGGATTTTCTTCACAGCTCCAGACTTCAGGGCTTTCCCAAACACCTCTCCATAGATCTCTCAGAGTGTTGAATTATCGTAGGTCCTCTCCTTTCTCCATGTATCATCTCCCAATAAATGGTCGAGATTAACTTCGACCTTCATATCTTCTCGACTCAAAAAAAACTATAACTCAATTTCTCTAGAGTACCAAGTGTTCAGACCTTGGGATCTTGCACCATGTGTCTAATATAATCAACAACTGAGATGGAATCCACCCTTTGTCCCTTAAAGAGTCCTCAACCCCAACTTATTATGCCTTAAATCTGCCAAAGTGCCAAGTCTTTGAAATACAAGATCTACTGCCATGTGTCCTCTCCCAATCAATGGTGAGGATTTACTCTTCTCTTCGAAGCTTCAGGGTCTCACCTTCATCACACTTCATTCCTTCAGAATGTCGAACTAGAAAACTCACAGAGTCTTTGTCAATAACTAAGAACCAAGGGGGTGCTACGTGGTAAAAAATAAAGCATGGACACGTGGAAATATCTGATAGGTGACATGTGTCATATACTAACTGGCACAAGCAGTGCTTGAAAAACATGAGACACGGGGAAACATGGAAAGAACAAAGTGTGACCACGTCACCCTAGATGACATCATCATTCCACATCACTCTAGTGCCTCATGACTTCGGTACTTGGGGAGAATTCTCCACACTACACCAAAAATACCTCGAATGTCGAACTTGGAACAGGCTGATCTGCGAACACGTGTCCTCAAACATGAACGGTCTAGATTTAATCTCGCGTTCATGACTTCAAAGGTTTTATTTGTCCAAAAAAAAAAACTTCACCTAAAATTGTCGATCCCCGACCATCGGTCATCGACGTTCGAAGATTTTCTTTGGTCAATCTTCAACGCTTCACCAAAATCATTGATCAACGACCATCAGTCGTAGACGATTTTTGATGGCGAACTTCCACAATTAGAATTTTTTGATAAAATCCTCGATGATTCTGGGTCATTGATCTATTGGCCAAGATGATATTGACTATTGATTTTCTCCAACTCCCCAAATAGAAGAAATGAATACGAACCATCGATCCTCCTCATTTTTTAAATCGTCGAAACAATCCCAGCCATTGATTTGGTAATTTCTCTAAACTGTGTAAACATTTGAATTTAAAAACAAAAATCAAGGACGAATCTAGATCGTCAATCAAAGATCTGACACAATCTCAACTGTCAATTCTCCAAAGTTTGTCCAGCATTAGATCAACCATTAAAACTCAAATTCTTCGACCTTCTAAGTTGAATTCGGCTCCACAAATATTCATATCGAATCCATTAACTTCTTGGAAAATCCTTGAATCATTCATACTCAGATCCATCCATGAATTTGGGGGATTTCACTCAAAGGTTTCCACCATTTTTCCCTAAATTCACACAGATATATAAAATTTGTGACAATGAATCTTCCCGATACACACTTGTTCTGGCTCGTAACACTCTGGTGTTTGAACCAGAAGCTATGATACCAATTTGTAATGTACCCAACCATCACCAAGCTTGGGCTATGCTACTTAAACTTGATTAGAAAAGATGCAACACACCCAACCATACATAGGCCAGGGAAACTATAGACCGAAGAATCAATTCGCTAAACTTATCTTGAATTCAAAAGAGTTCCCATTAATAAAAGAGGTATGAAAATCACATGCATAAATCAATATCCATGCTGCAGGTTAAAGCAGTAAATAGCATTCCATGCACAACAAATAACCAGTAGATAGGCACATTAAAATACATATCTTAGAGATAATAAAAATACACAGCGAAATATACATTATACATAAAACACATGACGAAGAGAACTTAACTTTTCAAGTGAAGATTCACCAAATGGTTGCATAACAAGAATGTTCCTCCCAACCATAAACATTGTTGTTATTTTACTCTCATCAAGAGGTCACCCCGGAGCCAGGGCTATGAATCCAAAAGGATGGGTCCTAGGCCATGTCTAAACACACAACAGTTGGCTAACTAGCTCTCAGGTTTCCCAACCTCACAACAAATCCTAATTTTCAGTTCTCTTCCCCCCTTAGCCTCCACAACCTAAATAAATGAACACCTTTCACTATCATGCAGTCCCTGCGGCTATTCCTTTTATATTTTGGGCTCTAATGCTATTGGTCAGGTAATATCCCTACTGGAAACTCCAAGTATTCTTAGTTGTGGAAAATTCTATTCGAACTGCCATCGGTCTCATAACTAACAAGCCTCTCAGCACCCAAGATATCATAGGCCTTTCATCACTCACATCAATCCAAAGTACACTATCTCTCTTCTACCCCTCTTGCACAACCCAAAGAATGGATCCCCTTCTCTTCCACACAATCCCTTAGGCATGTCCATCTCCTTCCAGGCATCAAGTGCTTCTGGTCAAGAATATCCATGTTGAGACTCTCAGGATTCTAAACTGTGGATAGTTCTATCCAAAATTTCATCAATCTCATGCACACAAGCATCCATTCCCTTATGGAATGATCAATAATTATTACAGCCATTCATCAATGGCTCTCCCCTTCCTGTCATTGTTTCCATGTTTCTCCCAACATCATATGAACTAGAAATATTGATTGAAGAGGAAAGAAGAACAAGGGAACAAGGGAACAAAATGAACTAGGGGAAGAAGACAAACAAAAGGGATGGAAAACCCCCAAAATTCACCACGATCCATCCTCATGTAGCCATTCATATCGATGCTCATACCAAGAGCACATGAATTCATCCCCAGTGAAGGAAGAGGAATAAGAACCAGGGAGAATAAGTGCACTAGGGAAGGAACCCGAAGAAAAAAACCCCCCAAGGAATGTTTATATAATCACAAGAACCAAGAACCACATGGCCTCCCCCAAGAATCCCATGTAAGAGATTTTCTCCATAAAATCAATTATGGGTAAATAAAAATAATAATAATAAAATAAGACTTAGCCCCTCAAGCCCCCTCTCTCATGGAATCATAGCCCCCTATCTCTTTTTTCCTTGTCTGTCATGCATCTAGTGGTGTATTTTATTAATGTATATGAAGTATTAAATTTCGTAGGTACTCTGTCCCCTTTTCGAATTTACCGGCTCACCCGCCTATGTCACAATTACATAATACATTATAGTTCATAAGGGTTAAAACTGGGATGTTACATCTCTCCTTGGAGTTAGTTCTAGTATCTCCTTTACAAATACATATTTAAACCCCTGAAGGACTGCAAAGTCTTGCAAAATTTGTTTTCTTTCTTTTTCAAAAAGATTGGTTACTTCAATAGCATATACTTTGCAACCCTAATTAATACATTTCTTGAATTACATTGCTAATATTTGTCTAACAGAAACAGGTTTTCTGATTCCCTATATTGTTCTTGTTGTATTATGTTCATTCTTTTATACGAAATACTTTTCATAACAGTTCAGTATCACTTTATGCCTTTCTAACCAGTCCATGCTGAGTATTATGTCATACAACCCTAAAGGTAATATGTTCATATTTAACTTTGTATTATGACCACTTATATTGAGTTCACAATCATAAACAAATTATGTTACCTTTCTTTTTGTTCTTGTTGGTAGTTGTACTAACTAGGATTTATCATGTTTCACCTTCTTTAACTTGTTCGATTCTACTAAGTTTGGAGCAATATAACTTAGACTAGCTCCCCGGTCAATTAGTATAGAGACATTGTTACTATAAATTTTACCTTTAATTTTCACAATGGTAGATTGATGATCTACTTCCCTGCAATCAAAATTTGCATTTATCTTATGCATTCTTATGCCAATATATCCAACTTGTGAAGCCTCTTGAATATTGTGGATTGAATTCCTTGCTGATGGGTTTCAGCATGGACAATTTCTTCATAGGTGAGGTTCTCCACACTCCCAACATTTCAATGGTTCTTTGGGACTATGCCCTACCTTCTTGAATCCCAAATTAATTGATTTATTTCCCCTTTGAGTATGTTGTGTGTTAGAGGGCTATTCCCTCCTTTGGAATCCTTCAGTCATGTTACAGAAATGGGCTAGTTGGAACCTTTATTTCGTTGATTCAATTTATCTTTCTTCTTATATTTCCAAGCCTTAGGAGTTTATGATCTTTGTTTACATTGTTAATAACACATTCGAGCCTTCCTAAATACCTAATTTAAAGAATTAGGATTATCAAATTCTATTTTTTCTTTATAATACTGTGGTAGACAAATCAAGAACCTTTGAATTTTTACCTTATCTTCTTTTATATAGGGCACAAACCTTTACAGATCTAGAAATTTATTAATCAAATCATCCATAGCCATTTGTCCTAGTCACAATTTGTAAAATTCGTTAGTCTTTCTTTCATAGTATATTTTTGATAGGTAATTTTTCTTGAAATTCATTTTGAATTCTGACCATTCCATCCATTTTTCTTTCAGTCCTTTCGCTAGTTTTAGATCTTTCCACCATATACTAGCTTTTCCTTTTAAGTTACAAATGGCCATTATAACCTTAATATTACTAGAGTAATTATAAATATGAAAGTATTTATTTATGTCTAATATCCATTCTTTAACTTCCTCACCAGTATTTGATTCCCCATCAAAGGTGTAGGGTTTTATGTTTTTGAATTCACCTTCCAGGTGATCCAATTGTTTTCTCTTCTTTCCTTTAGATGCCTTGTTTTTTGTCATGTGTGTGTCCTTGGAAGAGTTGTATTCTCCTTCTGTTTCATGACTATAATTATTTGAGGACATTTTTACTGAACACCTCTTCCATCTCATTATTTATTGGAATATTATTTGTTGCTATGCTGCATAGAAACATTTCATTTATTTCCAGTTGATCTTCTTGATCTTTCTTGAACTTTTCATTATCAGCTTTAAATACCTACAATTCCACAATAAGATTCCTCATTGTTTCCAATACTTGGGTAGATGAAATTCCCTCACTGTGATGTTATGGAGCTCTAGTAGGATATTGATTGTGGTTTCTATCAGGTCTTTCTCCTTCTGCATTCTACACTGACATTTTTACAGAAGATAATTTTTTTTGTTTGTAACAGTAAATATTATTTGTTAGATTTTTCCTTCAACAAAATATATTTTTGGTGTTGTCATTAGGCCTAAGTGTTGTAACCAATAGCTCTGATACCATATGTAATGTACCCCAAAATTATCTAAACTTTTGTTTTTATAGAGGGAAAACACTATGAGTCTTGTTGTCACTTGCATTATAAGTTTGTCCAATGTTTTCAATCATTCATTGCTCGACCATTTTCAATCATTCACTACTTGACTATTTTCAATGATTCCTGCTTGATTGTCTTCAATCATTCATTACTTGAAACAACTCTTCGTTTCAACTTAAAATTTTTATTTAAACTATTAACCAAAGAGAGGAATTTACTGATTGCACTATAATAGCACCCTTTCATAACATTCCTACCTTATTTTTGTGGTACCATGAAAATTGTCTCCATAATAGTTTTATTCCTAAAACTATAAGAAAACCCTAATCATAACCTATAACATTTAATCTATTCTATAGTCCATGTCCCATATCATTTTATGTTATGGTGTATAAGGATTGATCCATATTGAAATTTATTGCTAGGCTATGATAAAAATAACCTATCCATCACGATGGATGGTGTCGTACTGATCATATATGTATAGAACAAATTCCTCCCATGAAATTTATACAAGTCTACACCTGGCCATTGTAAGGACTAGAGCTGAAAAAGTTCCTTTTAGGTTGTGAATCATGGGACCACTCGATAAAGGTAGTTACACTTAGCTACTATTCTTTCCTGACATATATGACACCCATCCTAACAAGAACTTAGTCCCACTAACCAACAAGGTAATTGATACAATGGCTCGTTATGAAATAGTGGGTGACGATTCAGACTTGCACTTTGGAATTTATGACCTAACATTGGTTCTTTCTCTCATTTAGAAGGATAGAAGAAAATTAAAAATGATTGCCTACCCAAGTACTCCAGGTTCTGACTCTCTAGGAAGTTACCCTTTCACTGGTTTCATGTGGCAGTCGGGAGGGGTGTACTCTGTCACCCTTACCCTTCGAACAAAGGGTTAAAGGCACCATTATCCCCAACATATTCGACCTCTTACCTTTCTTTTGTTAGGATTTCTTCCATGGTGCGAATCTTTGAAACCTCGTGATGCAAACCCCCTTCTCTCCCCTGAGGTCCACATGACCTTTCGATATAGGACCATTCAATAAATAGAGTCAGATTGACTATTGGGCTCATGCTAAGCCCCAAAACCTTTTCCACATGCATTCTTTTTTTCTCGCTGCAGGTTATTTGGAACCTGTGGGATTTTTGCCTTTGTTCTCTTCCTTTTGAGTTTTAAATTATAGGTGCTATCTCTTTTTTTCTAAGCCCCTTTTCCTCATATTACCATGAGTGGTGACTTTGGGCTTAACCCAAAAGGTTATAGGATTTTGGTCTTTAGAGATTTTGTCAACCGACACTTCCTTTCAAACTCTCAAAGTGATATACCTCGAACTCACAGGATTTCTCCACGTTCCCCCCCAAAACAAATGGTGGTCAGGATGAGTCCCTCTGCTTCAGGGCTTTGGGTAACCTCCAATATACTCTACCTTCTCTCCTTTATCCTAGGGCATTAGACCTCCGAACAAGCATATCTATTGTCATGTGTCCACAATAGATTGATGGTTGGTGGAGCTTTGACCCTTTGGATCCCCGACCACTTTGACGCTCTCTTTTGACTCTTTCTCCTCGGAGTACTTTTCCACCAAGTGCACGGATCCATGCCATGTGTATCAGTGATCCAATGAATGATAATGGGTTTCGGTACTTCATGTATTTGGTTTCCTTGACGCTACCCACTCCTCCTTTCTTCCAAAGTCTCTTGCCCTTGAAGAGATGGATCATGTGATGCATGTCCGCCTGAGATCCCATGGCTACAGTTTTACTTCACTCCTTCAGGGCTTCGATGGAACTAGGTGTTGGACTATGTCTTTCCTCACAAAGTACCCTTCCTGCAAAACTCACAGATATTTGATGCCTGTCTGTTTCAAGCTCAACGATCGTGATTGCTTCACTCCCTTATACTCTCTAAACCTCTGAATGAACTAAGCATTGAAGGGTCCTAGAAACTAGCCTTCGCAAAACTGTCTCATATTTGACGGTCACCAGCTCCATGGAGATATCCCATAGGATCTTCACTATCACTCTTCTTGCACTGTAAATTGTTGGAACTTAGAAACTTTCTAAGTTTCCCCCCTCGATACTGATGTTTTTTTATCTCTCATGATCTTAGGTTCTAGAGGTATATGATGTCATACAGTTGGATTAGGTTGATGGATATTTGGTATGGGTTGTTGGTTGTCATTTATGTCAACCATTAGAGAGTGATATTGTATATTTATGTCAACCCTTAGTGATTGATGTCAACCCTTGGAGAAAGTACGGTAGCGAATTCCAGTAGCACAAAGGTTTGGGTAATGAACCCAAGGTTGTTTCATGTATAATGGTATGAATTTTAATATATTTTAAGGTAATACTATTCTATATGGATATTACATGTCATTCCATTTCTGGTGGTATATGGAACGTCACATAACTTCTCACGGTTAGAGAGTTATGGCCATGTGAAGTTGGAGAACCCAGGTTTGGGTAATGGACCCAAGTTTGTTTGATGGATAACGGTATGATTTTTGATATATTTGTAGGTAATACTATTCTATATGGATAGTACATGTCATTCCATTTCTAGTGGTATGTGGAACGTCAAATAACTCCTCACATTTAGAGAGTTATGGCCATGTGAAGTTGGAGAACCCTCATGAGTCATCTAGAAGTCCCAAAAGGTCAAAGTAGTCAAAGTGGTTTAAGAGATTTTTAGAAGGTAAATAATAAAGTAAATTGATGAGTGTACTATAATTCAAAGTGAATACAAAATAAATTATTTAAATAATAAATTTAAGGGAGAAATTACTAAGTTGACAAGTGGTTAGAAGTGGGTTAGCCCTAAAATAAGGAAAGTGGTCTAAGATGGTTAGAAGGTAATCCCTTGAGGTAAAGTGAAGTGATGTACTATAATTCAAAGTGGATACATAATAAATTATTTAAATAATAAATTTAATGCATAAATTACTAATTCGACAAGCGGTTAGAAGTTGGTTAACCCTAAAATAAGGAAAGTGGGTTAAGATGGTTAAAAGGTAACCCCTTGAGGAAGCTACATGAAAGTATAAATAAGAGGAAAGACTCTCTCATTTCATATCACACTTGAGAATATTGAATATATACAAGTTACTGAGGTAAACAAAAGATATCTAAGCCGAATTTCAGAGAGAAGGTGAAGTAAAGAAGGCTGAAATTCAAGGGAGGATAAATTCTTTTGATGATGCTTTCTAAGGTATGTTATTTGCAGGTCATCTCACCATTTTCGCAATAAATTTTTTTATAGAATGATTAATACCATGAAATTGATATGACATTGTTAAAACATATCCAAGTAGCTATGGTACAAATTTCAGCTTGTGGGTCGTTGTAGTTTTGGAGTCACACTCCGTGGAAAATAGGGTTTGTGGCTAGTCCTGGAACTAGTCTAAAACATGTGTCTCAGGTAAAAACATCATAACGTCTTCATAAAATATACCAATTAAGTAAGACCAAAATTATTGGTTGTAGTACCGTCTGTATTATTGTGTATAAAATTTTCATATCCATACAACAAATATTCCGTGCGGGGTAGACTCTACAAGTTCGCTCTCTAGAATAAGCCATAATTCAACAATGTATGTCATTTTTTCTATAAATCCTTTTCTGAGAGGTTCCAAGTAGTGAAACCTAGAGGAATTTCATAAAACACACTAAAGAACATTGTGTACTATTTTCATATCTTTGTTCATTACAGGTACATAGTTATGATTATTTCATGTTATAGTTGTTGATTAATCCAAAACTAGTCATGTGAGACTAAAGAAAAGTATGATGAAATTGATGAGGGATTTTGGTTGAGGTACATGTTGGGTACATGGTTGATACAAGTATTTGATGAGTTGGCACATAAATGAGGCGTATAGTTGGTGATGTTGGTACATCTTGATGAGTCATAGTTGATGAGTAGTTGATACATGATTGGTGCATACTTGGTACATGGTTGGAGGCACTTGTTAGTAGTATTGTTGACACATGGTTTATGGATGATGCAACATAACCGTATTAGTATATTATTAGAAGAACATATTTATCTTGGTGATTATTATGAGTTTTTGTGTTATGCTTGGTTGATTCACATCTTTGAGAGTTGTCGTGGTGATTGATCTTGGTGAGTAGATATGATTTGGTTGATAATATTGATGAGACATGTTGTTGTGATAGGTTGTTGTGACATGTTATTTGTACAAGTTTTGTGCAAGATTGATGCACTTGTTCATGGTATAGGTTAAGGTATAGGTTGTGTTGGGGCTCAGAAATGTCCTATTCTCATCCACCTTTCCCTTCATCCTTCTTCACATTTCATCGCCCCATTAACCTTTCATGATATAATTTCCATAAATATACTTGGGTTTCACCATATTGTTCTCCACTTTATTCATTTTAGTATTTAAAAGGAATTTGTGATTAAATGTTAGAAAATCAACATGTTTTCATATATATCTCAAATATGTGTGAGCTTTGTAATGTGTAGGAATATATGAAGGATTAATTCAAAGGACTTCTCGAATACTTCCTCCACCATTTCAATATTTGAGGAGATAATTGAATCCCATTCCAAGGAGAAGATCATGGAGATTTGGTTGGAATATCTTATCTAAGATATATGAGAGATATGTGTGAGGATTTAAAGGGATTATATTTTGTAATAATGGAAAATAGGTTCAGAGAATAGTGGATCTGTAATAATGAGATGGTTATCTTATCTTCAAGGCTGTCGTGTATAAAAGAGAGTGCTCTCTCTTCATGAGAATTCAATTATGGGAATTAGATTATTCAATTAGGATGTAATTAGAATTAGAGTAGTCATTAGGATTCAAAAGAGAAATGGATTCTTAGCTTTGATTCATATTCTTTCATTGTTATGCTTTCATGATTGTCATTTGATTATTGTTATGTAATTCAAGATAGCTTTATTGTGTGAGCTCACATATGTTATTTGTCGTTAACTCTTCACATGTTGTATTGTTTTTCCTTTATGTAATTTCCTTCTTTCCTAGATTAATGTTTCCTACTTTCCTAGATTAGTTTCATTTCAACAATTTAGATTAGATTACTTCTACTTCAGTCCTACATATATAGTGCGTGTGCTTCGAAATCCCACGAACGTTGGATTGACAAATTAAATGGTTGGGAAAATACTACAATGGAATTAAACGACAATATTTATGCCTAACATTTTGGCGTCGTTGTCGGGGAAGCACGATGGATTGAGGTATTAGTTTCTTTTTCATTCCAATTTATGCAAGTGTGATTAGACATGATCCTAACTCCGAGGTGACATATGGGTAAGGACATGTAGGGTAGTGTAAATTTAAATTCCTGCATGTCTTGGTAAGGGGTCATAGAAGCTACTTGAGTGGAGACTCCTCATGTTCTCCCTGCCATCTCTAGAGTGTGAATTTCAATTCCTAAAAGCGTAATTAGGGTGTAAATTTCAATTTCTGCAAGATTAGTCTAAATTTTTGCAAGTATGATCTACATGTGTTGGTTCTAGGGGTATTAACAACTACTTGAATGGAGACTGCTCGTGTTCTCCTTGACCAACTATCAGGAACGTTTTAATTTCCGCAACTGTGAAGAGTAATTTTTTATTTCTTTTAGCAAGAGTGTTTTTTTTAAAAGATTTTCATTTTGATTTGGGTGCTGTAAGAATCCTTCTTTTTAAAATGATTTAACAATGAGTGTCATATTGGAACTACTCGCTCAGATCCTGGCAGACGTCGAGATCTCCTCTTCCTTGAAAGGGGAGATCTTGACAAGGATCAAAGATTCAAATACTCCTCCGGAAACAATTGAAGATTCAACATCGAAAGGATCTTGCATATCCGATGATGAACAATCACTCGAACAGGAAATCGAGGAAGATGAAGAGGTGTTATAGGATGATCTGAGTGAGGAAAATCGTGCCTACAAAATCCTTATTGAACAATGGTTCCAGGTAACTACTCAATTAGATCAATCTTTTTGTTTTTACCTAGTTAGTTTGCTGTTATAGTGACTAGATTCATTCACTCTCGTATATTTTCACTTTTCATTCAAGAAATTTCCACTAAACATATTGTTGTTACTGCTACGTGGGTGGCTACACTGGAAATTTAATTACACGTAACTAATTTTTAATTCTGATTAGCATAGAGTAGATAGGCTAATGAATAAAACAACGTTTTTGCTCTAATTTTTATAAGTATGCTCTCCTCCGCACTTCATGTAATTGCGAGGATCATAAAACAGGATGCCTAAATTGATTTCAAGAATGATTTTTTTTTTTTTCTGTCCATCCTTTGACCTACAAATAAACACAATAAAAAAAAATAGACGAATAAAAAAAAAACAAATTTTAAAAGTTGTTACAGCATGCTGAAACACTGAAATTTTTACATGTTGTTACAACATGATGAAACAGTGAAATTTTGACATACTGTTATAGCATGCTGAAACAGTGAAATTTTTACATGTTGTTACAACATGCTGAAACAATGAAATTTTGACATCCTGTTACAGCATGCTAAAACAGTGAAATTTTTACATGTTGTTATAGCATGCTGAAACAGTGAAATTTTGACATGTTGTTATAGCATGCTGAAACAATGAATTTTTTTTTACATGCTGTTACAGTGGTTGAACTGTGCCTGGAATCGATTGAACTGGGTTTTTGAAATTTTGGATTGGTTCATTTCTGGTTTTGAATTTCATTTTTTTTTTTGCAACAAGCAATTAAATAATAACCCTACAAAAACCAAATCAAGATAGAATGTAGTAGAGAATTTATTCTTCGTCCTTTCACACTCTATCTCCACCTTCACCACCTGAAATCTTTTGACCTTGAACTCAGCCTACAACAAAACATGAAACATTAAACAACTTGCAAAACAATGAAATCTGAAGCCCTTGGTTAATTCCAAAAAGAGTAAAAGAGAATGATGGTAGAGATGTTATTGTTAAAAGTTGATTCAAAATTAAAAATGAAAAAAAATTTGATAATGAATTAACTAAATCCAATCCATAATCTCAACAAGAAACAAATCAATAGAGTATTTCAATTATGGTTGTTGTGTGGTAGTTTCAACTGCCCATAATTTTTCACGCATTTTCTAAGCTTGGAGAAATTCCTTACGGGATATTCTCCCAAAATTATTGGCCAAAATAGATGCAATAAACTGCCATTTCTTATACCTCTCGCATATGTTTCTTAACCATAAGATTTTTTTTTTCAATAATAAAATGAAACAAAAATGGCAAAGAATTAACAAGATCCTTATTTTATGTGAGCAATAATTTGCCTAATAATTGGAAGGAGTTTAAAAATATATGTATGATTGGCATGAATACACCAAATTCCACCCGCTGGCACCAAATTTCACCCATATACTTCTGACACCTGTGGTTTAGTTTGGATATGCTCAATCTGCAGCCCACAATTGATCGAATGGAGGTTGCGTGATTAGTTGTTGAAGTCAGGCACCAACTCAAATAATAATCTTCCTCCAGCCTACCTTTTGATAGAGAATCGATTATGGTTTTCAAGTTAGAATGTTGAACCACCTCACGTATATTATAGAGCTCAGAAATGTCCTATTCTCATCCACCTTTCCCTTCATCCTTCTTCACATTTCATTGCCCCACTAACCTTTCATGATATCATTCCATAAATATACTTGGGTTTCACCTTATTGTTCTCCACTTTATTCATTTTAGTATTTAAAAGGAATTTGTGATTAAATGTTAGAAAATCAAAATGTTTTCATATATATCTCAAATATGTGTGAGCTTTGTAATGTGTAGGAATATATGAAGGATCAATTCAAAGGAATTCTCGAATACTTCCTCCACCATTTCAATATTTGAGGAGATAATTGAATCCCATTCCAAGGAGAAGATCATGGAGATTTGGTTGTAATATCTTATCTAAGATATATGAGAGATATGTGTGAGGATTTAAAGGGATTATATTTTGTAATAATGGAAAATAGGTTGAGAGAATAGTGGATCTGTAATAATGAGATGGTTATCTTATCTTCAAGGCTCTCA
>ML779528.1:1157830-1184748 GCA_009831015.1 Picea engelmannii
TGTAGAGAACATCAATGTCCCAGATCAGGAGCTAGTTACCAGCATTCAGTCTGCATATTCTACAGTGGTATTATTCCTTCCAGATTCTGCTACGACCCTTTTCCCCTATGTGGATGGATCTTCTTATTTGGATCCACATGATATGTGTCAGTCTTTGGAGCATCATTTGGAGTTGGTTATTGGGTTCCAAAATCTTCTATGGGGAGTTCACATGAGCACTTGGACATGGGACCCGGGCTTACAATGGTGGTTGGACTACTTCAGCATGGTGGATTTCTTTTCTACATGGGACATTGGTTCTTCAGTCTTCTTCAGCATTACGGTCCACAATTATCCATGGGACCCTGGTATATGGTTGTACATCAAGCGTTGAGGACAACGCTTTCATAAGGGGGATGGAATGTAAGGTAGCTAGAGAGGTAGTGGGGGGGCCCAGAGGGCCCATAGTGATAATAGTGGAGATCATTCAATGTAAGGTGGACTAGATCCACTATATTATTAAATAAGGCCCACTATGGTAGTTAGATATAATAAATGTAAGAGGACTTCTTAGAAGTTTCTACTTCTAGAAGATTCCTCCTCTAGAATGTTCTTAGGTGATGGTAGCACTATATAAAGGGCTTTAAGAAATGTAATGAGACATGAAGAGAAGTATTGTAATTGGAGCGGTAGCTCAATAGGAGGATGCCCCCTCGAAGAGGCAAGTGAACAGGAGAGGATCCCTTCCATAATAGGATCCATTGTATGGTGTTGCCCTACCCTAAGGGTTTGATCTAATAAAGAAGATTTTTCATATTGTTCTTGTATATCTGTTGTGGTGCTTTTGTATTCAGTCTTTGGTACTTAACAAGGTATGTTGTTTTTCTTTAATTGTGAAAAACGTGGACATATTGAAATAGAATTCCATGAAGGAAATGAGACAAAAAAATAAATTGAAAAAGAAGACAATTATGAGGCATAATCGATTAGTTCTTTAGATGAAGACAAGAAGACAAGTCACTCAAGAAAGAATTGATGAAACAAAAGGAAAGTGTTCACATTTTTTAAGAAGCCCAACATGTCATAGAGAACTTAGGAACTCAGCAAGAAGAAGCTAGAAAGATCGAAGAAAATCTTGAATATCAAAAGAAGTGTTTGGAACCCAACATAGAAGCACATAAGGAAGAAGCATAAATGAGAGAGAATATATTGACAGATCATATTAAGGAAAGAACTAATGATCTAAACCATCTTGAGTCAGAGTTTGGTAAAGAAGAGAAAGTACTTGAAGAATAAATAATCACATAAAAAATTCAGCTTGAAGAAGCGAAGAGAACAGAAGAAGTCATGAAGTATCAGATATTAAAGAAAGAAGAAGAGGTTGAGAAACTTGAAGAAGAAGTTGTCACATTGAGAAGTAAAATCGTCAACATAAAAAAGAAAGCTGAAGAGACAAAAACATACACATCAATTACATAGAATGAAGATAAGCACTCTAGGTTGATATAAAATAAGAATGAAGAAAATAGAAAGAGTTATGCAGTACTCAAAGGAAGAAATCATGCTCAACCAAAATCTAAGAAAACTATTGAAGTTACATCTTAAAGAAGTTACATCTTAAAGAAGACCATATGTGTTCAAGCCACAAATAAGATACAAGTAGTTGATGATTTGACACATACAAGAGGTGTATAGTTGATTATGTTGGTACATATTGATGAGTCATACTTGATGAGTAGTTGATACATTATTGGCACATACTTGGTAGATGGTTGGAGGAACTTGTTAGTAGTATTGTTGACACATGGTTTATGGATGATGTAGCATACCTGTATTAGTATATTATTAGAAGAACATATTGATCTTGGTGATGATTATCAGTTGTTGTGTTATGATTGGTTGATGAACATCTTTGAGAGTTGTCTTGGTGATTGATCTTGGTGAGTAGATATGATTTGCTTGATAAGATTTATGGGACAGGTTATTGTGATAGGTTGTTTGGACAGGTTGTTGTGACATGTTATTTGTACAGGTTTGGTGCATGGTTGATGCACTTCTTCATGGTACAAGTTGAGGTATATATTGGTGCATGGTTGATACACTTATTTATGGTATAGGTTGAGGCACAAGTTGATGCATGGTTGATGCATGGTTCAGGTTGTCCGTACAGGTTGCTTGGTGTAGGTTGATTGGTATAGGTTTACATAGTACATCTCAAAGTGATAGTGTGACAGTGGTTCCATAATTCTACTTATACATTAGGGCGATTGGAGGAGGGGAGGACAGGTGGTTATAGCCACCTTCCGATTGTAGCCTCCTTCTAGTTGTATCCAAATAATTGGGGAGTTGGAGCTTCCCTCAGGTTGTAGCCTGAGAAAATAGGGGGTCATAGCCTCCTTCCAATTGCAGCTAGAAAAAAAAGGAATTTGGTGATTCCAATGATTGTAATTCTTCAAGACATATAAGAAAAATCATTTCGTGGTTTTCTCCTGCTTTGGGTTTCCACGTAAAAACACTAGTGTACTTTGTATGTGTGTGATTGTTCATCTATTCATTATTTATTTACTCTAAAAATATTGGATGATAATGTTGCATTGATATAACACTTGTATTATATGGCTAAAAAGGATTCAATTTCACTATTACTAATTCACCCCCCCTCTCAGAAATCCAACATATGAGACCTCCACCTCTCCTCTATGAGCTCCCTTCGAACTCTTAAACGTTCAGACTTAAAAAAAATTCTATGTCTTTTCGCCTCAAAGGCTCAGATCACTATCTATCCTAAGCTTGGTTCTCCAAGGATTTAAAACCTTGGGCTCACAGCTTGTGACCTTGGAACTCTGCAACACTTGATTGTTCTCCCCTTAACCAAGAGTCTAAGAAGAACTCAGATTGTGCACTCCTTGCATGGCTCTGTTCTTTCTCTGCACTACTATTATCAAATATTAAACATTATCTCTTCTGATTTTCTCTGAGTTAGAGTTAACTTTGTCACCGCACTCCTTGCGGACAATGTGCACTCCTGGCAGGAGGTCTCAGAAGATAAACAATTGAAACTTATTCTAACTCCACATATTCTTGTATTTAACCATAAAATGCATTCATAAGCACAAGAAAAAGTATAAACAGAGATATTAAATGAACATAAATCCTACAATTCATTCAGATAAACACAACAACATCACCACCAAACATTTGGGTTAATTATTCTCTATTCTATTAATTAATGTGATAATATATATAGATATAGGAAGTCCTCCACTGCTCCTTCAAAATCTCATACAATGATCTATGGCTCTCAACAAAAACAACTCTCTCTCTCTAAAAAATGACAACTATCACAAATAAGCAGTAGCCAACTTTCAAAAATGAGAAACAACAACCTTCTTTGGGAATAAGAAACAAATATATATATACAAGGGGTGATCCATCGAGCATCCCCCCCCCCCCAAACGACCTAATTCTATCCTATCAGGATTTAATGCATCCATCTACTAAAGACTAAGAAGTAAATAACATTTACAATAAGATAAGGCACATGCGCAGCCTTTGTATAATACAACCTTTACATTAAAGTGATATTTATCTGACTTCACTTACCCAACTTGCATCTTCTTCTAGATGACCCTTCCATTTAACCAGATACTCAAAATAATTCTTCCTTCTGGTCCTTTTTCCAATCCTCTAATCTATAATCTTCTCCATCAATGGCTTCTCTGCTACAGGCATTTGTTTTTTCCATAATATCTCCTTCTGACTATCTGATCCTCCTATTTCATCTTCCATGTAAGGATACATGTCTGCAATATTAAAAATAGGTGATATTCCCACATTGTCTTGAAACTCAATTTCATAATCATTTGCTTGAAACTTTCTAAGGATCTCACATGGTCCTATATTTTTTAGTTTCAATTTGTTATATGTTCCCCTTGGGAACCTCTCCTTTCTCAGATGAGATAAAACCTGATCTCCAAATTCAAATTGAATCTCTCTCCTATGTTTATCAACTATGTTTGTTTACTTCTTATTGTTGTCTTGCAACTGTTCCTTGATCTCACCATGAAGTTCCTGCATCTTTGCAACATGATATTCAGATCGTACACTTATGAACTCATTATTATGAACTCATTATGTCCCAAATATCTTAGATTTTATATCCCTCTTGGTTTAATTCCATACACTTTCTAGAATGGAGTTCTTCATGTTCTCCTATTTGACGAATCATTGTATGCAAATTCTTCTTGTGGAAGAATCTGATCCCACTGACTGTGATGTTCAGTGACTAAGCTTCTCAACAAATTCCCCAAACTTTTGTTTACCACCTCAGTTTTCCCATCTGTCTAAGGATGGTATATCGAACTAAAGGAAAAATCTATCCACAACTTCCTCCACAATGTTTTCCATAAATTACCAACAAATTTGGTGTCCCTATCTAAAACAATGCTACTGGGAAATCCATACAGTCTCACAACTTCTTTGAAAAATAAACTTGCTATGTGAGTAGTATCATTGGTCTTCTAGCATGGTATAAAATGTTCCATCTTGGAAAATCTGTCAACTACCACAAATATGGAATCACTTACCCTCTGGTTTCTTGGTAATCCCAACAAAAAATCCATGCTAATAGCATCCCAAGGGCTATCTGGAATAGGCAATGGCCAATAATTACCAGTGTTCTATTTTATTCCTTTTGTATAATGGAAAATTATGCATTGGTTCACAAATTTCTTCACTTCAAATATCATACCTGGCCAATATTATGAGCCACTCAATTGTGAAAATGTTTTATCATGGCCAAAATGTCCTGCTAGACCTCCACTATGCTTCCCTTTCAATAAATTGTCTCTCATTGAGCATTTTGGTATGCACAATTTGTTCCCTTTGAAAAACAGTCCATCTTGAATCAAATATTCCATCTGTGGGCTCCTATCCCTTAACAAATAATTTACATAGGCTTCATAAGCTTCTTTGAAATCGACATCTTCACTATACATTTCCTTAAGGTGTTCAAATCCCAAGTCTTCCACTTGAAATTCCTGCATAATAAGACAGCTTCTACTCAAAGCATTTGCAACCTTATTTTCACTCCCAATGATATTCTTGATGAAAAAATTAAAGTTATGCATGGACTCTACCCACTTTGCATGCCACTGATTCAACTTCTCCTTCCTGGTTATGAACTGTAGAGCTTGATTATCACTAAACAACAAAAACTCCCTAGGAACGAGATAATGCCTCCATTTATTCAATGCTTGAATCAATACATATAATTCTTTGTCATATGTGGGGTAGTTTTTCTTGGTATCATTCAAATTCTCACTGAAATATGCAACAGGTCTATTATCCTAACTCAATACTACTCCAAATGCTACTCCACTAGCATCACACCTTACCTGGAAGGTCTTTCCAAAATCTTGGAAAACTAGAATTAGTTGTTTTGTGATCTTATCCTTCAATATCCTAAAGATATTCCTAGCCTCTTTTGTCCACTTCAAATATTTTTTTCTCTTATTCATAGTGTCTAATATTGGTGCACATATACCACTGAAATTTCTAATGAATTTCATGTAGAAACTTGCTAATCCATGGAAACTCCTTGCCTCAAATATACTCCTTAGTGATGGCCAATCTCTGATAGCTCTCATATTTTCTAGATCCATCATCAGATCATTTGAAGAGATCACAAAACTAAAATATATGAGTTTTGTCTTCATAAAATATGGCTTATTTGAATTTATCAACAACTTCTCTTGTTGCAACCTTCTCATTACTAATGTAAGGTGTCTCAAGTGTTCCTCTTCAGTTTTACTTAAGACTAGTATATCATCCAGATATACAATGAAAAATTTATGCATGAATTCTTTAAGTACTTCATTCATCAACCTCATGGATGTACTTGGGGCATTTGTTAAGCCAACTAGCATAACAAGCCACTTATGAAACCCTTCATTTGTCTTGAATGATGTTTTTCATTCATCTCCTTCTCTCATCCTTATTTGGTGATAACCACTTTTTAGATCTATTTTTGAAAAGCAACTTGATCCACTTAAAAAATCCATCAAGTCATCCATCCCGAGTAAAGGAAATATGTATCTGATAGTGATATTGTTGATGGATCTGGAATCTTTGCACATTCTCCATCCTCCATCCTTATTAGGATTTAATACAATTAGCACTGCACATGGGATTAATCTTTCCTTGACTAAACCCTTTTCTAACAGATCTTGGACCTGATTATTGACCTCTTCATTCCCTTGAGGTGTCAATCTATATGTTTCTTTGTTTTGCAAATTCACTCTTTCAATAAGATTAATGTGATGACTGATGGTCCTAATGGGTGGAAATGAGCAAGGTAACTCAACCACCACTATGTCAACAAAATTATATAGCAGTTCCTCAATTTCTTCAGGAAGATCTTCCATAATAGTGTTGGTAAGGATGATTCTAGTATTTCTCACCACAACAAACTACATCTCTTTCTCTTTCTTGACTTCATTCAAGAATTCCTTCCCACTCATGAGAAGTATTCTTGGGTTGGCTTCTTCCTTCACCTTCTTATCCTCTATTGGAAGCAACATGTGTGTCCTACCATTCATCTCTAGGGTGTAGGTGTTTTTCCTCCCATCATGTATGACATTTCTGTCAAACTGTGATGGTATTCCCAACAAAACATGACAAACATCCATGGGTATTACATCACATAAATTATCATATTTTTATTCTGTTATTTTAAATTCAACTTTGAATTTTTTACTTACCACTACCTTCTGTCCTTTTTTCAACCATGACACCTTAGATAGATTTGGATGTGCAATAGTTTCCAACTCCATCTTTTCCACCATATATGTGGACACTAGATTATCAGTGCTTCCACTATATATAATCACCTTGCAAAACCCGTCCTTGGTCTTGCAAGCAGTCCTAAACAGACTATTTCTATGTACTGGTGCTTCCACCTCCTTCTTTAGTTTCAAGAGAATTTTCCTCATTGTGAGGGATTTTCCATCTTCAATAGATTCTACCTGTAATGTCCTCGACCATCCATGTCGGGCCATGCTATGCCAGAGAACGCTTTATGTTCTCTTTGTGGAACATACTGTAACATACCCAACATCCAACTGAGTTATGCCACATAATGTTTTTTGAACTACATGCAATTAAAATATATACACACCGAACTCTTGCGGATATATATATAGATAGATAGATAGATAACGTAACAACCAAATACATATGTAAATTCATAGATTCACACTGAAATAACAATAAATGTATACATGTAGAATTTACAGAAAATACGCATAAATATATAGACAGTTATAACCACACATAAGATAAACCCATAAAAATACACATAAATAACAATGCATCATGGAAATTTATCACTCAATTGGCATCTATATTGGTAAGAATGCCACTAACTATGTGCAAACCTTCCACGAACCTCCCAACTTTCGACCACATTATTCATCACTCTCAACAGTGAGTCACCCCCGAGCTGGGACTAAAATCCACCTGGGTAAAGGGATTCCTAATCAGGCTAAAGGCTCATAGACAACAGGAAAGACTCTGTCTCAAGTTCCAACTCAAACTAACAACCTATAGTCCCTCATTCCCCACATGCATGTCCCACCCATGAAGTGTGCCCCTTCTCTACTCAACAGTCCTTTGGCTGCTCCACTTCCCTTCCGGGCTTTAGCAACAAGTCGAACAAGAAGTCACAAAGCACTATAGCTGCAGTGTAGCACCTTCAGGAAATCAATTCCTAGCAACTCTCTCACCCAGAGAATTTTTCACGGGCTTGAAAACCTGCCTCTTCAATATCCCATGAGATTGACAGCCCGCTTCTTCAGTCCATCTCCCAAGCTAACTAGATACACCAACACAAAATGGATATGGATACAGGTTCAGGTACAGTCATGAAGATATGAAGGATATCTCAATGGGTGTGTGCATGCTCATAGATGATTGACTGGATGACTGAATGATGGAAGGAATGATGGATAAAATGATGGAAAAGATGGGAAAATGAACTAAGTCCCAACAATATGTATGCATGTCCCCAACTTGACACTGGTCATGTTGGGAGCTACTTTGGCCCACTTGTCCCCAACTTTAGAACCTAGTATAAAATAATTATTGATACTTTATGATTTAAGAAATATTAATATAATATTCCTTTTTGGCTTAAGCTCCCTAGCTTAGCCCTTTTCCTTAACTTTTAGCCCCACCCTTTCCCTAAACAGTGGATTTTAGTCTCCCATCTCTTTTCTCGTGATCGGTCTGTGCACAGTGATGCATTTTATATTAATGTTGAGACATTTACAAAAGTAGGCACGTTGGAATTTAACATCTAGGCTCTCCGGCCTAATCAAAACATAAGCATCCTAGCTTATAATAACGGCTCACCAGCCTATAAAACGCAGCATATACACAAAGGTTTGTAGGCCTCAATACCATGCAGACTTAAGATGTTTCACATGGTATCCTGGAATGTGCACACTTCATCAATTTACTACGTAGTACATGCACGCACTATGCCATGAAAGGTGAATACAAAATATGATATGAAAGAGCTCACCAACTTAAGTACATTTTCATTTACATTTACAATTGGGTTTAGCCGAGGGATATTACACTGGCCCAAAATTCCTTTATCTGCTTCAGAAATGTGAGCTTCTCCCCCTCCTTTATTTTTATCAGGGAATTCCCAAGACATATGCCTCATTGATACAAGATCATTTCCAGCAAAGTACGAGTGGAGGATAGCTAGGCACACTAGCAAAATTTTTAAAGAGTTTTAAATTTTGAAGAAGGCGTATCACGCAAGTATTTTGAAAAGAGTTGTAATTAAAGAACATATTTAATGCTATGGAGCTAGATGATTTCATGAGGACATCGAAGAATGTAATTTCTTTTAATGAATCTAAGTGTAGTACATATTCGATGTGTTCGATCTTATATGTCTTTCACAAATATTTATTGTAATAATTTCTAGTATTTGATAGCTTTTAATTCGATAAGATAGCTACAGAGTAGTTGGAGGGAAGAGCTAGAAGAGACCTCTTGTATAAAGCTTTGTATTGTTTTCTAGAAGAGTTTGTTGGAACTCTGCTTATTGAGAGTTGTTTCCATTGTAACTGAGAGTCAAGAGCTACCGAGAAACAGTATATGAACACATGTATATTTAAGTCGAATGAATATAACAAAGGATCATTGTCCCAAATGTCTGGTATTGTTCTGTCTATCTAAATGAATGAATGGTAGACTTTCTATTTATCTACAATTCTTTGTTGTTTCTTGTGTTTATGAATGCATTTACATGGTTGAATGTATGAATCTGTGAATATGTAGATAAGTTTCAATTGTTTAGCACCTTCAGGAAATCACCAGAGGTATGTTGTTTATGGTCACACCTTCAGAAGGTGAAGAGTACATAATCACCAGAGGTATGTTGTTTTTCTTTAATTGTAAAAAACGTGGACATATTGAAATACAATTCCATGAAGGAAATGAGACAGAAAAACAAATTGAAAAAGAAGACAATTATGAGGCATAATTGATTAGTTCTTTAGATGAACTAAGAGAAGAAAAAAAGTCACTCAAGAAATAATTGATGAAACAAAAGGAAAGTGTTCACATTTTTTAAGAAGCCCAACAGGTCATAGAGAACTTAAGAACTCAGCAAGAAGAAGCTAGAAAGATCGAAGAAAATATTGAATATCAAAAGAAGTGTTTGGAAGCCAACATAGCAGCACAGAAAGAAGAAGAAAAAATGAGAGAGAATATATTGATAGATCATCTTAAGGAAAGAACTAATGATCTAAACCATCTTGAGTCAGAGTTTGGTCACGAAGAGAAAGTACTTGAAGAATAAATTATCACATAAAAAATTCAGCTTGAAGAAGCGAAGAGAACAGAAGAAGTCATGAAGTCTCATATATTAAAGAAAGAAGAAGAGGTTGAGAAACTTGAAGAAGAAGTTGTCACATTGAGAAGTACAATCGTCAATATAAAAAAGAAATTTGAAGAGACAAAAACATCCACATCAATCACAGAGAATGAATATAAGCACTCTAGGTCGATAGAAAATAAGAATGAATAAAATAGAAAGAGTTATGAAGAAGTAGTCAAAGGAAGAAATCATGATCAACCAGAATCTAAGAAAACTATTCAAGATACATCTTCAACAAGAACATATGTGTTCAAGCCACAAATAAGCTACAAGTATTTGATGAGTTGGCACATACATGAGGTGTAGAGTTGATGATGTTGGTACATATTGATGAGTCATATTTTATGAGTAGTTGATACATGATTGGTACATACTTGGTAGATGGTTGGAGGAACTTGTTAGTAGTATTGTTGACACATGGTTTATGGATGATGTAGCATACATGTATTAATATATTATTAGAAGAACATATTGATCTTGATGATGATTATGAGTTGTTGTGTTATGATTGGTTGATGAAAATCTTTGAGAGTTGTCTTGGTGATTGATCTTGGTGAGTAGATATGATTTGGTTGATAAGATTTATGGGATAGGTTGTTGTGATAGGTTGTTTGGAATGGTTGTTGTGACATGTTATTTATACAGGTTTGGTGCATGGTTGATGCACTTATTCATGGTACAAGTTGAGGTATAGATTGGTGCATGGTTGATGCACTTATTTATGGTACAGGTTGAGGCAAAGGTTGATGTGTGGCTGATGCATGGTTCAGTTTATTGGTACAGGTTGGTTGGTGTAAGTTGATTGGTATAGGTTTACAACAGTATATCTCACAGTGATAGTGTGACAGTGGTTCCATAATTCTACATATACGTCAGGGTGGTTGGAGTAGGGAAGGACAGGTGGTTGTAGCCACCTTCCGGTTGTAGCTAGAGATCATAGTGGGTTGTAGCCTCCTTCTGGATGTATTCAAAGAATTGGGGAGTTGGAGCTTTCCACAGGTTGTAGCCTGAGAAACTAGGGGGTCATAGCCTCCTTCCAATTGCAGCTAGAAAACAAAGTTGGTTCTTCCAATGAATGTAATTCTTCAAGACATATAAAAAAAATAATTTCATGGTTTTCTCCTACTTTGGGTTTCCACATAAAAACACTAGTGTACTTTGTATGTGTGTGATTGTTCATCTGTTCATTGTTTATTTACTCTGCAAATATTTGATGATAATGTTACATTGATATAACACTTGTATTATATGGTTAAAAAGGATTCAATTTCTCTATTACTGATTCAATCCCCCTCTCAGAAATCCAACATATGAGACCTCCGCCTATCCTCTATGCACTCCCTTCGAACTCTTAAATGTTTGGACTTCGAAAACTTTCTATGTCTTTTCTCCTCAAAGGCTCAGATCACTATATCTCCTGATCTTGGTTCTCCAAGGATTTAAAACCTTAGGCTCACAGCTTGCAACCTTGGAACTATACAACACTTGATTGTTCTCCCCTTAACCAAGAGTCTAAGAAGAACTCAGTTTGTGCACTCCTTGCATGTCTCTGTTCTTTCTCTGCACTATTGCTATCAAATATTAAACACTATCTCTCCTAATTTTCTCTGAGTTAGATTTAACTCTGTCAACGCACTCCTTGTGGACAATGTGCACTCCTTGCACGAGGTCTTAGAAGAGAAACAATTGAAACTTATTCTAACTCCACAGATTCTTGTATTTAACCATAAAATGCATTCATAAGCACAAGAAAAAGTATAAACATAGATATTAAATGAACATAAATCCTACCATTCATTCATCTAAACATAAAAACAACAAAACAAAACATTTGGGTTAAATATTCTCTATTCTATTAATTCATGTGATAATATATATAGATATAGGCAGTCCTCCATTGCTCCTTCAAAATCTCATACAATGCTCCCCGGCTCTCAACAACAACAACTCTCTCTCTCTAAAAAATGACAACTATAAAAAATAAACAGGAATCAACTTTCACAAATGAGAAACAACCACCTTCTTTGGCAATAAGAAACAAATATATATACAAGGGGTGATTCATCAAGCATTGCCCCCCCAACAACCTAATTCTATCCTATCAGGATTTAATGCATCCATATACTAAGGACTAAGAAGTAAATAGAATTTACAAAAAGATAAGGCATATGTGCAACCTCTATACAATACAACCTTTTCATTAAAGTGATATTGATCCGAGAGGATATTTGGGGTGGCCTCAGCCTCCAATCATTAATTACATTTCTTTTCATAAAAATTGAAATTGAAAAATGTGTTCTCTCCTTTGAAGAATTATAATTATCTTCATGCATGCACTAGATGATGTGTTTTCCTCCTCCTTTAATGTTAATGTAGATGTTCTTGCATCGTACTCCTTTGGCCAGAAATTCATGGACTCCTGTCCATGAGCTCCTGCACTATATTTCCTTTCCTTGAAATCTCTTCTTCACTTACCCAACTTGCATCTTCTTCTGGATGACCCTTCCATTTAACCAAATATTCAAAATAAGTCTTCCTTATAGTCCTTTTCCCAATCCTCTGATCTATAATCTTCTCCATCAATGGCTTCTCTACTACAGACATTGTTTTTCCCATAATATCTCCTTCTGACTATCTAATCCTCCTATTTCATCTTCCATGTAAGGATACAGTTCTGCAACATTAAAAATAGGTGATATTCCCACATTGTCTGGCAACTCAATTTCAAAAGCATTTGCTACAAACTTTCTAAGGATCTTGCATGGTCCTATATTTTTCATTTTCAATTTGTTATATGTTCCACTTGGGAACCTCTCCTTTCTCAAATGAGATAAAACCTGATCTCCAAATTCAAATTGAATCTCTCTCCTATGTTGACCAACTATGTTTGTTTACTTCTTGTTGTTGTCTTGCAACTATTCCTTGATCTCACCATGAAGTTCTTGCATCTTTGCAACAATATATTCAGGTCTTGCACTTATCAACTCATTATGTCTGAAATCTCTTATTTTTGATATCCCTCTTGGTCTAATTTCATGCACTATCTGGAATGGAGTTCTTCATGTGCTCCTATTTGGAAAATCATTGTATGCAAATTCTTCTTGTGGAAGAATCTGATCCCACTGACTGTTATGTTCAGTGACTAAGTTGCTCAACAAATTCCCCAAACTTTTGTTTACCACCTCAGTTTTCCCATCTGTCTGAGGATGGTATGTCAAACTGAAGGAAAAATCTATCCCCAATTTCCTCCATAATGTTTTCCAGAAATTACCAACAAATTTGGTGTCCTTGTTTGAAACAATGCTACTGGGAAATCCATGTAGTCTCACAGCTTCCTTGAAAAATAAACTTTCTATGTGTGTAGTATCATTGGTCTTCTAGCATGGTATAAAATGATCTATCTTGGAAAATCTATCAACTACCACAAATATTGAATCACTTACCCTCTGGTTTCTTGGTAATCCCAACAAAAAATCCATGCTAATAACATCCCAAGGCCTATCTGGAATAGGCAATGGCCAATAAAGACCAGTGTTCTATTTTATTCGTTTTGTATAATGGAAAATTATGCATTTGTTCACAAATTTATTCACTTCAGATATCATACCTGGGAAATAGTATGAGCCACTCAATTTTGGTATGCACAATTTGTTCCCTTTGAAAAACAGTCCATCCTGAATCAAATATTCCATCCATGGGATCCTATCCCTTAGAAAAGAATTTGCACAGGCTTCATAAGCTTGCTTGAAATTTGCGTCTTCACTATACATTTCCTTAAGGTGTTCAAACCCCAAGGTTTCCACTTGAAATTCCTGCATAATAAGACACCTTCTACTCAAAGAATTTGCAAACTTATTTTCACTCCCAATGATATGCTTGATGAAAAAATTAAAGTTATGCATGGAATATACCCACTTTGCATGCCTCTGATTCAACTTCTCCTGCCTGGTTATGAACTGTAGAGCTTGATTATCACTATACAACACAAACTCCTTGGGAATGAGATAATGCCTCCATTTCTTCAAGGCTTGAATCACTACATATAATTCTTTGTCATATGTGGAGTACTTTTTCTTGGTGTCATTCAAATTCTCACTAAAATATGGAACATGTATGTTATCCTAACTCAATACTACTCCAATTGCTACTCCACTAGAATCACACCTTACCTGGAAGGTCTTTCCCAAATCTTGGAAAACCAGATATGGTTGTTTTGTGATCTTATCCTTCAATATCCTAAATATATTCTCAGCCTCTTTTGTCCACTTAAAATAGTTTTTTTTCTTATTGACAGTGTCTAATATTGGTGCACATATACCACTGAAAATTTCTAATGAAATTCATGTATAAACTTGCTAATCCATGGAAACTCCTTGCCTCAAATATAGTCCTTGGTGATGTCCAATCTCTGATAGCTCTCATATTTTCTGGATCCATCATCAGATCACTTGAAGAGATCACAAAACCAAAATATGTGAGTTTTGTCTTCATAAAATATGACTTCTTTAAATTTATCAACAACTTCTCTTGTTGCAACCTTCTCATTACTAATGTAAGGTGTCTCAAGTCTTCCTCTTCAATTTTACTGAAGACTAGTATATCATCCAGATATACAATGAAAAATTTATGTATGAAGTCTTTAAGTACTTCATTCATCAACCTCATGAATGTTCTTGGGGCATTTGTTAAGCCAACTGGCATAAAAAGCTACTCATGCAACCCTTCATTTGTCTTGAATGATGTTTTTCATTCATCTCCTTCTCTCATCCTTATTTGGTGATAACCACTTTTTAGATCTATCTTTGAAAAATAACTTGCTCCACTTAAAAAATCCATCAAGTCATCCATCCCGGGTAAAGGAAATTTGTACCTGATAGTAATATTGTTGATGGCTCTGTAATCTTTGCACATTCTCCATCCTCCATCCTTATTAGGACTCAATACAATTGGTATTGCACATGGGATTAAGATTTCCCTAACTAAACCATTTTCTAACAGATATTGGTCCTGATTATTGACCTCTTCATTCTCTTGAGGTGTCAATTTGTATGTTGCTTTGTTTTGCAAATTCGCTCCTGCAATAGGATCAATGCGATGACTGATGCTCCTAATGGGTGGAAATTAGAAAGGTAACTCAACCACCACTATGTCAACAAAATTATATAGCAGTTCCTGAATTTATTCAGGAAGATCATCCATAATAGTGTTGGTAAGGATGATTCTAGTATTTTTCACCACAAAAAACTACATCTCTTTCTCTTTCTTGACTTCATTCAAGAATTCCTTCCCACTCATGAGAAGTATGCTTGGGTTGGCTTCTTCCTTCACCTTCTTATCCTCTATTGGAAGTAACATGTGTGTCCTACCATTCTTCTCTAGGGTGTTGGTGTTTTTCCTCCCATCATGTATGACATTTCTATCAAACTGCCATGGTATTCCAAACAAAACATGACAAACATCCATGCATATTACATCACATAAATTCTCATCTTTGTATCCTGTTATTTTAAATTCAACTTGGATTTTTTTACTTACCATTACCTAGTATCCTTATTTTAGCCATGACACCTTAAATAGATTTGGATGTGCAGTAGTCTCAAACTCTAGCTTTTCCACCATATCTATGGACACTAGATTATCAGTGCTTCCACTATATATAATCACCTTGCAAAACCCATCCTTGGTCTTGCAAGCAATCCTAAACAGACTATTTCTATGTACTGGTGCTTCCACCTCCTTCTTTAGTTTCAAGAGAATTTTCCTCATCGTGAGGGATTTTCCATCTTCAATAGCTTCTTCCTATAATGTCCTCGACCATCCATGTCGGGCCATGCTATGCCAGAGAACTCTTTATGTTATCTCTATGGAACATACTGTAACATACCTAACATCCAACTGAGCTATGCCACATAATGTTTTTTGAACTGCATACAATTAAAATATATACACACGGAACTCTTACGGATATATATATATATATATATATATATATATATATATATATATAATGTAACATCCAAATACATATGTAAATGAACAGAGTCACACTAAAATAATAGTAAACGTATACATGTAGCATTTACAGGAAATACCCATAAATATAAAGACAGTTATAACCACACATAAGATAAACCCATAAAAATACACACGTAAATAACAATGCATCATGTAAATTTATCACCCAATTGGCACCTATATTGGTAAGAATGTCACCAATTGCATGCAAAAATTCCACAAACCTCCCAGCCTTAGACCACATTGTTCATCACTCTCAACAGTGAGTCACCCCCGAGCTGGGACTAAACTCCACCTGGGTAAAGAGATTCCTAATCAGGCTAAAGGCGCATAGACAACAAGAAAGACTCCATCTCAGGTGCCAACTCAAACTAACAACCTATAGTCCCTCATTCCCCACATGCATGTCCCACCCATGAAGTGTTCCCCTTCTCTACTCAACAGTCCTTTGACTACCCCACTTCCTTTCCGAGCTTCAACAACAGGACGAATAGGAAGTCTCAGAGCACTATAGATGTAGTTTAGCACCTTCAGGAAATCAATTCCCAGCAACTCTCTCACCCAGATAATTTCTCACAGGCCTGACAACTCGCCCCTTTAATATCCCACGAGATTGACAACCCGCTTCTTCAGTCCATCTCCCAAGCTAACCAGATACACCAACACAAAATGGCTATGGATACGGGTTTAGGTACAATCATGAAGATACGAAGGATATCTCAATGGGTGTGTGCATTCTCATGGATGATTGATTGGATGATTGAATGATGGAAGGAATGATGGATAGAATGATGGAAAAGATGGGAAAATGAACTAATTCCCAACAATATGTATGCATGTCCCCAACTTGAAACTGGTCATGTTGGGAGCTACTTTGGCCCACTTGTCCCCAACTTTAGAACTTAGGATAAAATAATTATCCATACTTTATGATTTAATAAATATTAAAATAATATTCCTTTTTGGCTTAAGCTCCCTAACTTATCCCTTTTCCTTAACTTTTAGCCCCACCCTTTCCCTAACCAGTGGATTTTAGTCCCCCATCTCTTTTATCATGGTCGGTTTGCACGCAGTGATGTATTTTATATTAATGTTGAGACATTTACAAAAGTAGGCACGTTGGAATTTAACATCTAGGCTCTCTAGCCTAATCAAAACATAAGCATCCTAGCTTTTAGTAATGGCTCACAAGCCTATAAAACACAACATATACACAAAGGTTCGCTGGCCTCAATATTGCGCACACTGAAGATGTTGCGCGTTGTATCCTGGAATGTGCACACTTCATCAATTTACTGCACAGTACATGTTGGAAATGTTTAACGGGTAGCATATGCGTGTCATTGATGGAAAGTACAACAATGAAGATGGCATGAGTACAGGAAGAATGTAATAGACGGGCACCAGAATTATTTTGGGAAGAAGCTGCAGAGAAACCTCGATAAGATCAGAAGAGATATGCAAAGGATGTTTGGTATGTTTTATAGGTAGCATATGCTTGTCATTGATGGCAAGTATAGCAGTGATGATGGATTGAGTACAACAGCGATGATCAAAGGCAATGCAACCAGGAAAACAAAAGATAAGTTCAGGTCAATCGAATGATCGAAGGCCGACAAACAGAAGATAAGTTCTGGAAGGTCGAATGATCGAAGGCAACGCAACATTGATCGAGTGATCGAAGACTCGTAAATTTTGAGAAGAACTACTGATCGTTGGATCCCATCCAAAATTCCCGACAGAATGAGGGCCGTCAGATCTGAATTTAGACAAGAAGAGATCATTGAAGAGGAGGATAAATCTCAGCCATTATATCTGAGCGCAGGGTCCAACCACCATTGGATCGAGGAGAACCTGCACGATATTTAAAGTGCAAGGAGTAGAGGGCTCACAAAATCCCGAAAGCAGGAGGACCGTCCATCTCAGGGGGTTATGTGGACCATTGATCCGACTCCCTGTCAGAGTTTCGGGGATCGAGAGTTGGAGATGAGAAGTAATATCATCCACAGAAATCCCAATTTCACGATATGCAAAATCGCGACTTAATCACAGCCGTTGAATCAAGATCAGATCTAGACCATTGAGCCAACTCCATATCAGAGTTTCGTGAATCGTGACATAGAGAGACAAGAAAAAAACGCAACAAGAATGCCGAAATCGCGATATGCGAATTCGTGATTCAATCACAGTCGTTGAATCAAGATTGAATCTGGACCGTTGAATCCAAGTCCATTTTGGGAATTCAAGGATCGAGAGTTGGAGAGGTCAAGGAATGTTAACATCAAGAATTATGATATCACAATATGCGAAATCGCGACGTAATTGCAACCATCAGATCAAGATGTGATCTGGACCATTGATACGACTTCTTTACGGAGTTTCATGGATTGGGATTTGGAAGTGACAAGAACATTCACCACAGGAATGTCAAAATCGCGATATGCGAAATCGCGAAATGATCCAAACCGTCAGATCAAGTGTTGATCAGGACCGTTGATCCCACACCATTTTGGGGTATCGGGGATCGCGACTTGGAGAGTCGAGATGCCTCATCTCCAGACTCAAGAAATGTGAAATCGCGAAAGCACCTTATGCATAAGGCTGTGGTCACAACCCTTGGTCACATCAGCGAGAGATGGAGGAAAGAGCTAGAGCAACCAAGCTCTGTTTCAGGGATCGTGACTGGGAAGTCGAGATGCATGGTCACACGAATGCCGAATTGCCGAATGCCAAAATGCCGAAATGAATGCAAAATCCCATGGAATTCATCCAACGACGCAGATAAATTGGATATGATCATAAGGTTACTTTTCTCTCTCACATTTAACCCCTTGGTTATGAATCTGTTAGTGAAACGGATTCATGATTGCAAATCAGTTAGCGTTTCAGTTGACGTTTCAGTTGCTCGGACAATTGTCATTCTTTTGCCTAAGGAAATGGGAAGTGGAACTATCGTGGTGGTGTGTATCAAAGAAAATGAGACAGACTGTGTAGGTGTGGCTGTTCTGGATGAAAATGAATGAAACTGAAGAAGATCAGAGGGCTACCATTGCACGACACAATGAAACTGCTAGAAACCATTGATGGTTTCTACCAGAGGATGCGAAGAGACTTCTGTGTGTTTTCCAGAGGAGCTGAAGAGTCACATGGAATCTGCCAGTGGAATGAAGATGAGTCGTGGAGTAAATTGATAGCTGGATGAGGGTTAGAGCTCATAACTAAAAGAGAAAGGATGAGCTCGACTATAACAGAGAAGACAAAGAGTCTCAACTACCAGAGAGAAAAAGGAATCTCAGCATAACACCCAGTGATGTTGAATGCGTGGGAAAACCACCAGATAAGCTGAAGAGTTACCATGATGATCAGGCAGAGAATTCAAGAGGTGGAGGATATCAACGCGGTGTGAGTATGCAGAGGCATTGCGCACATTGCATACACAAGGTGCATAGAAGCTATAAGTACATGGTACAGAGAAGAGATGAGGTTGTTGTTGTTGTTGGAGTTGTGGTGGTTGTTGTTGTTGAAGGTGATTCATGTGTGAAGAAGGAAGAGAGTGCAGCAGCTGAATTGAACAGAAGAGGATCTGTGCAGTGGATGGACATGGTGCACAGAGCATAAAAAGCATAAGAACAGATAGCGTAATTCATGTGTGCAGGAAGGCATTGAGGGAGACAAAAAAACGAAATGCAGCAGAACAGTGATGAGTCTGGTAAGCCATTGTTGAACAATATATCACTGTAATAAGTTTCAGTAGCAAAGATTTATGTTTCAGGGTGGAAGGGAGGTGCTAGGGAGGGTTGTTGTCCTCATAGGTTCAAGTGGGTACTTGAACACAGGGAGTTGTAGCTTCCATCTGGTTGCAGCCAGAGAAACCAGGGTGGCAGGGTGGTGCAAGGGAGAACTCTTGTTCTTTGTTATACAGGTTGGTGCCTGTATGATTGGAATTTGGTGCTTCCATCCAGTTGGTGCTAGAAACACTCAGGGAGTTGGTGCTTCCTTCTAGTTGGTGCTAGAGAAACCAAGGAGTTGGTGCTTCCTTCTAGTTGGTGCTAGAGAAACCTGGGAGTTGGTGCTTCCTTCTAGTTGGTGCTAGAGAAACTAGGGAGTTGGTGCTTCCTTCTAGTGGGTGCTAGAGAAAACAAAGATTTGGTGCTCTCAGCAAGTTGCATCTTGCAAAACAGAGGTTGTAGCCTCATTTATGAGTTGGTTCTCATATGTATGATAATGTAAAGAATGTAACTATTACTTATCATATAAAGAAAAAGAGGTTTTTACCCTGTATGGGTTTCCTCGAGAAATATCTGTCTCTGTGTTTCTCAAATATGTGACTGATGTTGAATGTGCCATTAGTTTATTTCCCTACATTATTGTGATCATCATTCAATGCTTCTCCAAAGATTTAAAAAGAATCATAATTGTTTAAGCACGGTAACAACCGATTCACCCCCCCCCCTCTCAGTTGTCCAACAATTGGTATCAGAGTTGGCCCCCTTTTTCCTAAGGGTAGATCCTAGAGCTTAAACATGACAAGCCATGAAGGGACTTCAATCACTAGGCCTCCTCTATTTGATGGAATGAATTTTTCCTTCTGGAAGGTTAGAATGAGAACATACCTAATGGCCTTAGGAGGTGATGTATGGGATGTAGTAGAGACTTGATACATAAATCCTGTTGTGCTAGCTTCCAAAGATGATAAGTTAGAATTTAGATTTAATGCTAAGGGAATGAATGCTATCTTGAATGGACTTGCAAAAGATGAGTTTGTGAAAGTGATGCATCTTCAAACTGCTAAGGAGATGTGGGACAAACTCATTAACAATTATGAAGGTAATGAGAAGGTGAAAGATGCCAAGCTTCATACCTATAGAGTACAGTTTGAAAAGATACAGATGAAAGAAGATGAAACCATTGGGAAGTATTTTCTGAGAGTTGAAGAACTAGTAAATGCAATAAAAGAACTTGGTGAAGAAATTGAGGAACCCTCTTTACTTCAGAAAATTTTGAGATCTCTGTCAGATAGGTTCAACCCAAAAGTCTCAGCTATAGAAGGAATTAATGACATAAAGACTTTGTCCTTTGATCAAATTCTAGGAACGTTGACTGCATATGAGATGAGGATAGTTACAGATAAACCCACCTCTAGAGAAGCATCATTTAAAGAAGATAAGAATGAATATTTTGAGCCTGATGAAATTGAAGAAAAATTCATGAGAAGACTAAAGAAAGGATCAGGCAAGTACCAAGGTAAGCTATCCTTCAAATGTTTCAACTGTGGTAAGATAGGTCATTTTGCAAATAAATGTCCACACAAGAAACACGATCAAAACTATGAAGGTGAAGAGAAACACAAATCCAGGAGATTTGATAAAAAGAAAAGTTTATGTGTAAACAATGATGACTCCTCAGAAAAAACCGATACTAACTCTTCCTGTGAAGATAAGGTAAATGACTTCATGCTTATGGCCAAAGAGGATTATGATAATGAAATCACAGTCAGTGATGAGAATGATGAAGAAGTTGTGGTTGATATGGAAGGAGAATTGATCAGTGCACTAGAAGAGATTGACAGACTCATAATTAAGAATAGAAAGAAAAAACAATTTCTGATACAGTTCGAGAAAGACAACAAACAACCTGATGAAGACCTTGTCCTGCTAAAAGTGAAATTAGAATAGGCAAAGAAAATCGAGGACATTCTAAAACATCAGCTATCAGAAAAGAGGGCAAGATCTGAAGCCCTGGAAGAAGAGGTATTGAAAACTAGGAAAGAGATGGAGAAGTTTCAAGCCTTGTATCATCAGAATCTGTCAAGTATCAAAGCCTCAGAAGGATTAGCCACCATTCTGAATCAGCAAAGGAATCCAAAGCTTAAAACTGGTTTGGGTTATGAAGAGGGATCAAGTAGTGGTCAGCCAAGAAACAAAGAACCCATCAAGTTTGTCAAAGCTAGTGTCCATGTCAAATCGACAACTAATGACAACAACAAACTTGCAGAAACAGAGGAAGACAATTAGCCACCCAGGACAAGTAAAGGAAAAAGTGCCAGGACTGAATCCGTAGAACAAAGAAATAATGCACTCCCTTCTCAAAGACATCATCAACATGAAAGAAGTTGATTTTCTCAAAGAAGACAACCATTTTCCAGGTATAAAGAATTTTTCTATGGATATTGTTTCTACTGTTCTAACTATGGTCACAAAGTTGTAAATTGTTCCTTAAGACTTAGACATGAGCAATTAAGATATCCAAGGAATAAATATCTGTCACAACAAAGAATGATACATCAAAGTAACAAACCATCACAGATTACAAATTGCCAAATTAAGTTTAGATACATGCAACTGAGGAGGTCAAGGATTAATAAATAGTCAATGAGCAGACAATGCTGCAAAAATAACTTTGACCTATTGAACAATGAGATTGAATGCTATAACTGTCACAACTTTGGACACAAAGTTGAAAACTGCCATCTTAAGAATTACAAAGCAGATCCAAGGATAAATTTCTTAGATAGAAAGACCAGCACATGGAAGAGGAAAGATAGTGAAAAATGTGATCTAGCACTTTCGATTCAAAAACAAAAGGCCTCCGGGAATATAGAAAGTGGATGTTGTAAGCACATGACTGGAGACATGGATAAGCTTCTGTGCATAAGTAAAAGAAAAACATAAAATGTGATCCTTGAAAATGATGAACCATGTAAAATCAAGGATAGAGGGATGGTGAGCTTGAGTAATGACAAAGGAGATGCCCAATACGTTCTGCTTGTGGATGGTCTGAAACATAATTCACTCAGTTCAAGTCAAAAGTGTGACAGAGGCAGTGAAAAGGTGCTCACATCCAAAGAATGTAAGGTAAATGTAAACTCAGGAAAAATGGTGAATAACAGTATAAGGGTAAACAATAATGTCGATGTTGAATCCTCCCCTGCAAGTAAAGAAGAAGATTCAGAGACAATAAAAGAATGCTCAGTCAGCATTTATCCCACGAAAGAAGTAGGAGAAGAACCATGTCATAAACAGGAAGAAAAATTCTTGAAGGTTGAGAAGGAAGAAACCCAAATCAAGTTCTTGAGTAGATCCATGACTCTGGACAAGGTCTTGGATAGCCAGAGATCACCAAATGACAAATCCGGTATTGGACTCAACAAGGTAGAAATCAATGCTCCTAAGAAACCTGATATAGGTCCTTCATTTGTGAGAAAGAAAAACAGGTGTGAGAGTGGGTGTAGTAGTTTCCTCTTGTGATTGTATATGGACATAAAAGCCCTAGATTGAATGCATCATGGAAGAAAAATGAAAATTGCAGTAATAGAGATCGATGAGATTCAATGGGGAGATCCAAGGGCTATTTAAAAGGTACAAGTTACAATTACACAGTGTTCAAGTAGGACAACAACATTCTGATGTACAATATGATACACATGACATCCTGAAGAGACAACAAGAGGAAAGACCTTGTCAAGGAAAGTCAACCTTTTAGGAACAAAGGGGGAAAATAGTCAGAAGCAGAGAGATAACAGTGACAGGGGGAGTCATCCACTCATGAGAAGATTGATAAAGGAGTCCGAGTGAGAGAGGTGAGAAAATTTTGAATTTTCCACAGAGGATACAGCGGAAGCTGAAGATGAACAGGTCCAAGAATCAGAAAGAGAAGACTTTGGTTTAGATACAAATATTCTGCATGCCTCAAATGAAAGAGTCCATCCCGTCAGGGGGAGTTTGCATTGATTTAATATCTGATACCTCCTAAAATAATGCAATAGCTTAGGGGGAGCATGTTCTCTTTGACATTGATGTCAAAGGGGGAGAAAAGAATTTGGTTGCCTTTGTTGCCATCAATGCCAAAGGGGGAGATTGTTCGATTTTTTTAACAGGTAGCATATGCTTGTCATTGATGGCAAGTACAACAATGAAGATGGCATGAGTATAGGAAGAATGTAATAGACGGGCACCATAAGTATTTTTGGAAGAAGTTGCAGAGCAACCTCGATAAGATCAGAAGAGATAGCGCAGAGGATGTTTGGTATGTTTTACAGGCAGCATATTCTTTTCATTGATGGAAACTACAGAAGTGATGATGGCTTGAGTACAACAACGATGATCAAAGCCAACGCAACCAGGCAAATAAAAGATAAGTTCAGCTTGATCGAATGATCGAAGGCCGACAAATCGAAGATAAGTTCAGGAAGGTCGAATGATCGAAGGTGAATGATCTAAGGCAACACAACATTGATCGAGTGATTGAAGACTTGTAAAGTTTGAGAAGAACTACTAATCATTGGATCCCATCCAAAATTCCCGACAGAACAAGGGCTGTCAGATCTGAATTTAGACAAGAAGAGATCATTGAAGAGGAGGAAAGATCTCAGCTATTAGATCTGAGCGTAGGGTCCGACCACTGTTGGATTGAGGAGAACCTACACAATCTTTAAAGTGCAAGGAGTAGAGGGCTCACAAAATCTCGAAAGAAGGAGGACCATCCATCTCAGGGGGTTATGTGGACCGTTGATCCGACTCCCTGTCGGAGTTTCGGGGATCGAGAGTTGGAGATGACAAGTAATATCATCCACATAAATCCGATTTCACGATATGCAAAATCGCGACTTAATCGCAGCCATTGAATCAAGATCAGATATGGACCATTGAGCCAACTCCATATCGGAGTTTCGTGAATCGCGACATAGAGAGACAAGAAAACAACGCAACAAGAATGTCGAAATCGTGATATGTGAATTCACGATTCAATCACAGCCGTTGAATCAAGATTGAATCTGGATCATTGAATCCAAGTCCATTTCAGGAATTCGAGGATCGAGAGTTGGAGATGTCAAGGAATGTTAACATCAAGAATTTTGATATCGCGATATGCGAAATCGTGACGTAATTGCAACCGTCAGATCAAGTTGTGATCTGGACCATTGATACGACTTCTTTATGGAGTTTCTTGGATCGGGATTTGGAAGTGACAAGAACATTCACCACAGGAATGTCGAAATCGCGATATGCGAAATCGCGAAATGATCTAAACCATCAGATCAAGTGTTGATCAGGACCATTGATCCCACACCATTTTGGGGTATCGGGGATCGCGACTTGGAGAGTCGAGATGCCTCATCTCCAGACCCACGAAATGCAAAATCGCGAAAGCACCTTATGCATAAGGCTTTGGTCATAGCCCTTGGTCACATCATCAAGAGATGGAGGAAAGAGCTAGAGAAACCAAGCTTCATTTCAGGGATCGCGACTGGGAAGTCGAGATGCATGGTCACATGAATGCTGAATTGCCGAATGTCGAAATGCCGAAATGAATGCAAAATCCCATGGAATTCATCCAATGGTGCAGATAAATTGGATATGATAAGAAGATTACTGTTCTCTCTCACAGTTAAACCCTCAGTTACGAATCTGTTAGTGAAACGGATTCATGATTGCAAATCAGTTAGCGTTTCAGTTGGCGTTTCAGTTGCTCGGACAATTGTCATTCTTTTGCCTAAGGAAATGGGAAGTGGAACTGTCGTGGTGGTGTGTATCAAAGAAAATGAGACAGACTGTGTAGGTGTGGTTGTTCTGGAAGAAAATGAATGAAACTGAAGAAGATCGGAGGGCTACCATTGCACGACATAGTGAAACTGCTAGAAACCATTAATGGTTTCTACCAGAGTATGCAAAGAGACTTCTGTGTGTTTTCCAGAGGAGCTAAAGAGTCACATGGAATTTGCCAGTGGAATGAAGATGAGTCGTGGAGGAAATTGACAGCTGGATGAGGGTTAGAGCTCGTAACTAAAAGAGAAAGGATGAGCTCGACCGTAACAGAGAAGACAAAGAGTCTCAACTGCCAGAGAGAAAAAGGAATCTCGGCATAACACCTAGTGATGTTGAACGCATGGGAAAACCGCCAAAGAAGCTAAAGAGTTACCATGATGATCAGGCAGAGCACTCGAGAGTTGGAGGATATCGGTGCAGTGTAAGTATGCAAAGGCATTGTGCACATTGCATACACAAGGTGCATAGAAGCTATAAGTACATGGTACAGAGAAGAGATGAGGTTGTTGTTGTTGTTGGAGTTGTGGTGGTTGTTGTTGTTGAAGGTGATTCATGTGTGAAGAAGGAAGAGAGTGCAGTAGCTGAATTGAATAGAAGAGGATATGTGCAGTGAATGGACATGGCGCACAGAGCATAAAAAGCAGAAGAACATATAGTGCAAGTCATGTGTGTAGGAAGGTAGTGAGGGAGACAGAAAAACGAAATGCAACAGAACAATGATTAGTCTGGTAAGCCATTGTTGAACATTATATCACTGTAATAAGTTTCAGTAGCAAATATTTATGTTTCAGGGTGGAAGGGAGGTACTAGGGAGGATTTTTGTCCTCATAGGTTCAAGTGGGTGCTTGAACACAGGGAGTTGTAGCTTCCATCTGGTTGAAGCCAGAGAAACCAGGGTGGCAGGGTGGTGTAAGGGAGAACTCTTGTTCTCTGTTATACAGGTTGGTGCCTGTATGATTGGAAGTTGGTGCTTCCATCCAGTTGGTGCTAGAAACACTCAGGGAGTTGGTGCTTCCTTCTAGTTGGTGCTAGAGAAACCAGGGAGTTGGTGCTTCCTTCTAGTTGGTGCTAGAGAAACCAGGGAGTTGGTGCTTCCTTCTAGTGGGTGTTAGAGAAAACATAGAGTTGGTGCTCTCAGCAAGTTGCAGCTGGAAAAACAGAGGTTGTAGCCTCATTTATGAGTTTTTGCTCATATGTATGATAATGTAAATAATGTAACTATTACTTATCATATAAAGAAAAATAGGTTTTTACCCTGTATGGGTTTCCTCGGGAAATATCTGTCTCTGTGTTTCTCATATATGTGAATGATGTTGAATGTGCCATTAGTTTATTTCCCTGCATTATTGTGATCATCATCCAGTGCTTCTGCAAATAGTTAAAAAGAATCATAATTGTTTAAGCACGGTAACAACTGATTC
>ML779528.1:1189068-1201631 GCA_009831015.1 Picea engelmannii
TTTCTCCATTCTTGATTCACCTTCCTTGTGTCCACATCATGAATTTCATGGGATGCATTTTCACTTTCAGGTGTCTTTTCTGTTACGAAATTTTTCAATACTTCCATGATCTCCCCTTTTAAACCATCTATCTTAGTATCCAAATTAGCTTCCATTGAATCCATCTTAGTATCCAACTTATCTTCCATTGAATCCATCTTAGTATCCAACTTAGCTTCCATTGAATCCATCTTATTTTGTAGTTCATTTCTGTCCCTATGCATTTCTTCACCTTCATCAAGAGTCCAAGTAAGATATTTTGGAGGCTTATTTGGTGTATAAGTTCCCTTTTTGGGTGGCATGTTGGCCAAGTATCACTTTTGAACCTTGATTTTGAGGTGGTTTTGTTAGACAATATTTCTTCTATTGTATCTCCCAAGTTTTGGTCCTTCTGGGTATGAAACATTCTTTTATGTATTTCTATGATATTTATTCTCTGCAATGCCATAGGAATGATCAAAATTGGATGTGCCAAGTGGAATTTACGGTAACTTCCCCACAACTTGCCAATTTTTGGCCTTTCCAAGAGGTCTCACTTGTATAGTGTGCCCCGCACAAAATAATTGATATAAAATTTGGAAAATCACACCAAAAATACTACAGAATGTCCACGATCCAATAAAACTAGTCCCATGCAATTTGGATACTCTAGGAAGAAGTTATGATTGTTTTACCTAGAACACCTTCTTGATACTAGTCAATAGGACTAGTCAGATACCCTATCTTACATAGGGTGTATCTACAAATTTAAGATGACCTAGAAGTTGAAATTTTCACAGATAACTTACTAATTTCTGTAAATATCCTTAATAGTTCAGGGTCTGAAACGTTACATAAAAGTTTTTATAGAGAAAATTCCACAATGACTCAGTTCAAGATGATTCCCGAACCCTATCTTGTACAGGATGTATCTCTGAAAGTATAAGGCCTTAGGAGATTATTTTTAACCCAACATACCTTGATCCATATAATAAATATCCTCCAAGTCGTTCCTTCTGAAATGTTGTAGAAAAAATGGCAATGTGTCTCAGATGTAGCAGCGAAACCCCAAGACCTTGATCTCTGATACCATATGTTAAGAACCAAATATCAATATAGCATAGAAAAACCTTATAAAAAGTACTCAATGCCTTGAAAAAGAGATAATTTCATATAATAAGCCTCTTCGAGGGGGCAACCTCCTTTTACCCCACTTAAATGTTCAAGTACAAGATGATTCAAAATGAAAATGTCTCTTTGGTATATATAAGATACTAGGAGGTATAATTACAACTAATGGCCTAAAGCCAACATAAATAAAAAAACATTACTAATATAATATTCCCCAATTAAGGGGTAATGAGCCAATATTAGGGATTAACATTGTTGAAGGCCCGAAGAGCTGATTCAGCTCAGGAGATTGAAGATGCAAGACTGGGAGGTCGTAGAATCCCCAAGAGAGAAGGGGGTTTCATGTCATCAAGTGGTATCAAAGCCAACATAATTGATTTCTGTAGGAAAAGGAGAATGAGAAGTAGTCTGATATCGTCAAGTGGTATCATATACATTAGCACAATGCCGCCTAGGAGACGTGCAGAGCCACCTGTAGAAAATAGGGATATGGAAAGGGAGATGTCATAACTAAAAGCAAGGTTACATGTCATGGAAACAACGCGGAGGATATCACCTAATGTTGGAGATGTCAGTGATGGATAGAATGAAGAAGTGGAAGTTGAAGAAGTTGTAGCGGAAGATGTTGCGGAAGAATGCTTGTTGAAAGTGGTTGTCAAGTTGGGGGCTACAGAAAAGATAGACATCCCAATGTATGAAGGTAATTTTGACGTTGAATAATTTCTTGATTGGATATGAGCAATGGACAAGTATTTCGAATATGAATATGTTGATGAGGAGAAAAAAGTGAAGCACATTGTCACCAGGTTAAAAGGACATGAAACACTGTGGTGGGATGAACTGCAGGCTGACAGGAGGAGTAAGGGAAAACAAAAGATTAAGAGCTGGGATCGAATGTTAGCCAAGCTAAAGGCTAAATTTATACCCAAGGACTACCAGATAAATATGTTAAGGAGATTGCAGAACCTGAGACATAAAGGAATGACTGTGAAGGAGTACACAGAGGATTTCTATAGGCTGAACATCAGGGTTGGACCAAGAGAGAGAGATGAGGAAAAAAATTCCAGGTATATAAACGACCTAAGATATGAAATCAGGGATGAAATCAACATGATGAAAATAAAGACAGTGGAGGATGCATACCATATTGTGCTGAAAGCATAAGAGAAGTTGGCTTGAAAGAAGAGTCAACAAAGCAGAGGTAGAAGTTTGAACAGAGGAAAAGGATTTTCCCATGACAAGGCATAAAATCCGAAAGGTGAGGCAGAGAAACCACATAGTCACTCTAAAAGAGGAGGAAGTTCTCAAGGAAGATAGTGTGGTGGTAGAAACTCTTTTCCTAGAGCAAAAAGGAAGAGGCAAATAAGGAGAGATGAAGTGTTATTCCTGTGGAAAGACAGGACATGTGTCTTGGGAATGCCTCGAGAGAAAGAAAGAAGGAGGTGAATCTCACATTTCAAAAGAGTAGAAGTGATATGTTGAAGTGGAATATGCAGAATATGGGAGATATTTGATGATGAAGAAGGTTCTCTTAAAACAACCAGAGGTTGAAAAACTAGTGCAGAGGAATAGTTTGTTCAAGACAACTTACAAGACTAAAGACAAAGTATGCAAGGTGATAATTGACAGTGGGATCACTGATAACTTAGTATCCACGAATATGGTGGAGAAATTGGATCTAGATATGACTACACATACGATGCCATATTAAGTCTCATGATTACAGAAAGGTCATCAGGTAATAGTAACTAAACAATGCCTTGTTGAATTTAAAATAAAGGGATATAGAGATGATATTATGTTTGATGTGATTCCCATGGATTTATGTCATTTTTTTTTGGGACGACCATGGCAGTATGATAGGAATTTCATTCAATATGGGAGGATAAATACTTACACTTTAGAGGAGAATGGTAGGACACACATGTTTCTTCCAATTCAGGAGATGAAAGTGAAGGAAGAAGCCAACACGAGCATACTTCTCATGAGTGGGAAGGAACTCCTGAGTGAAGTAAATAAAGAACAAGAGATGTAGTTTGTTTTATTAAGGAAGACAAAGGTTATCCTTACCAGTACTTCTATGGAGGGTCTGCTTGAGGAAATTCTGGAGCTGTTGGAAAATTTTGCTGACATAGTAGTGGATGAGTTGTCGAGATCATCCTACCTATTAGAAATATCAACTATCACATTAACGTGATACCAGGAGAAAGTCTGTCGAACAAAAAATCATATATATTGACACCTCAAGAGAATGAGGAGGTAAAGAGACAAGTTCATGATCTATTAGATAAAGGTTTGGTCAAAGAAATCTTGATTCCAGGCGCAATACCAACTGTATTGATGTAAGGCCTCTGTCCCCATAGAGCTTTATAAAACACAAGTTAAAAAAAAACTAGCGAGTAGATAAATATTACTCTGTACAAATTAATCTTCAGCATTTAACCATAATTCATTCAGCAGAAATTAAGTTTATTAACATCATGAAAATAAATTACATAACCATCACATAACACAGCATAATCACTAAAATACATACCTCTGTCTGATGCTAATTCTCCCTAACTTTGTCTGTCCTCGCTGCTGCTCTGCCCAAACTCTGCCCAAAACAGAATCTTTCTCCTTGCCAGCTAGGAACAGAGCTTGTCTGACTCCCTAGCTCCAGGATTCCGTGAGGATTCCTGGCCCTAAGCCCAAAACTCCCAGAAACCTAGTGCACCCCTATAACAGTCCACCCAAACTCCAAAACTAGAAAATACCAACTAGGAAATACAGTCTCTAATCTGCAATAATGCTTCCTCTTCCCCAAATTTCCAAAAGTCCCTTTTTCTGAATGCCTCTCCCCCTCATATCCTCCTCCATTCACTGCCTCCTACCCTCCTTTAATTCCACCTACCTTATCCCTCCATTTAATACCGTATCCCTCCATTCAATGCTTGATCCCCCTGCATACATAAAGCTTTATAATAATGAATTAAAAGTTATTAAGTATTTAATTCTTTACTCTAAACATTAAATGCGTTAATCCATCAATTAACTAATTAATCAACATATATTAAATAATAATTAATTAATTAATTAATTAATATTATTAATAAATAATCATTATTTAACTAATACACATTAGGATAGTGAATTATTTAATTAATTATACTTGGTAAATCTTAAGAAATCATTTAACTAGGGTTGTTACATACACCCACCCTTCAAGAAACTTCATCTCGAAGTTAAAGTATTTTATGATACATGGGAAAAGAAACATGATTCACAGATTCCTAACAAATAACCGACATTATTAGTAAGTAAGCCAAGAAACTCATACAAACTAGTGTACATGTGAAAGAAATGCATGTGTAGCTAGTACATACAAGTCTCGTTCATGTACTAATATCAATAACTATCATCTCTATAGTAATTTCCATATGCATCCAATCCATTCAACAAGACTATTCATTTTATAAAAGAAAATAAACCAATCAAATGCTTGCGAAATCCTTTAATTATAATTATCTAGTTCAACAATGTTATTTAGACAATTGTAGTTTAGTTACATGATTATGAATATTCATATATATACAAATTTTCTTTTCAGAAGGAAAAACAATAAATTCCACCATAAGACAAATATCCATACACTCTCAACTATTTCTACTCATCCTTCCTCCCTAACTTACTTACATCATCCATTCCTATCCTTCCTTTGCTAGACTATTTTGGAGCGTCAAATATATTTACCTAACTCCAAATAGAACCCGTAAGCAAAAGTGTCACTACCTTGACCAAGCTTCCCCAACAGGCAATTAACAATCATAATCACACGTCTAGGGGAGCATGAGCTAACATCGTCCTCCCATGACTTCAAGTTTCGGAGGATACATGGTGGGAAATGCCTCCACCCCTCCTAACAAGACTAGGGTCCACACCCTACAATGGAATATACAGTGACACCATGTTGCTGGGAGTTTTGTCATCGTTTATTCAGTTTTGGGCAGTCTTATCATAGCAATGCATCCAAAACAATATAATTTCACATACAAAGATTCATACCATATTGTTTCTCGGCCAGTGGTCATGACATCTATTTTCATCATCATTATCCCTAGGCTATTTCATAGCCCATAACCTGCAGATTAGTCTGTAACACAAACTCATACATCTCTATGCATTATCATCATGTAATTGCATACAACCATAATTTCGATTCGGTATCTGCATACCAACAACTTTAACATCAAAGTTTTCAAGTTAGAAATAGATCTCATAATATTCCATAATCCAATTCACAACACCTATTCATAAAATTATCATTTACAAAACAAATTGCATCATATTCAACATCATTCTAATAGCACTTAAACCTTCATAGGATTCTCATTCACACAATATGTCACATCATATCCATCATCATGAATAACAATTAGACATTCATAGAATTTACATTCACATAGTAGATCGCATCATATCCATCATCATGAATAATATTTAAACATTCATAAAATTTACATTCTCACAATATATCGCATCATATCCATCATTATCCATATGCATTTAAACATTCATAAAATTTATACGTCTTAAAAGTTCAAGTGTATCATTTAATAGTTTCACTTGTGAATAGAAAATAAAAGTGTGTAGGCCTCAGGTAATCCTGGTTGTCTAAGTCAAAAGGTGGTGTTACATACACCCCACCTTCGAGAAACATATTCTCAAGGTGGTCAAAAAAAGTGAGGGATAATCTCATCGTAGTGTCTCGGCATCTTCCCAAGTAGCAGATCCTGGACTATACTTGTCCCATTGGACCTTAACTTGGTCTACCAGACGATTCCTAAGCTGTCGGACTTTACGGTCCAATATGCGTAATGGTTCTACCGTGAGATTTCTTGCGTCCAATACCTGCAATTCCTTCCAATTTAGCTTATGTGATTCATCAACAACATAATGACGTAAAACAGATACATGAAAAACATTAGGAGTTTTATGTAGGTGGGGTGGCAGTACGAGACGATAGGCAACGGGTCCAATTTTATCTTGGATTCTGAACCATCCTATAAATCGAGGTGACAACTTTGTCCCCTTCCCGAACTGTATGGTACTCTTTTTAAGCCTGATACAAATGAAAACCTGGTCTCCCACTTCATAACTTCGGTAAGTCCTGTGTGCATCCGTATAACTTTTCTTCTTATCCTATGCTTCCTTTAGTCTCTGCCTAATCTGAATCACTTGTTCCTCTATCTCTTGAATCAATTCCGGCCCAACTATTACTCGGTCTTGTAATCTATCCCAACTCAACGGCATTTTGCATGGCCTTCCATATAGAGCTTCATAGGGTGGCATTCCGATGGAGCTATGAAGACTTTTATTTTAGGCAAACTCTACCGAAGGTAGGTACTTCTCCCAATGGGTTTGATTATCCATGACATACATCCTAAGCATGTATTCCATGACTTGATTTACTCTCTCAGTTTTCCCATCTGTTTCAAGATGATAAGCTATGCTTAAGTTCAACTCATTCCCTAACGCTGATTGCAAAATTGTCCAAAACCTAGAAGTGAATCTGGAGTCCCTATCTGAAATGATCTTCTTAGGTATCCCGTGCAAATGGATGACTTCACTTACAAACACATGTGCCACATCAGTGACATCGTAAGTGTCTCTAACCAGAATAAAATGAGCACTCTTGGTTAACTTATCAACTATCACAATAATGGCATTGTGTCTAAGATATTCGAGCGGCAACCTCACAACAAAATCCATAGAAATGACTTCCCACTTGGACATAGGAACATCATGTGGTTGTAGGAGGCCTGTCGGGTGATGGTGGTCGACTTTCACTTGTTGACACTCTAGGAACTTGGCGACGAAATGGACTACATCACGCTTCATGCCCACCCGGAAGAAGAGCTTCCTCATGTCCGCGTACATCTTCTTCACACCCGAATGCACACAATAAAGTGCTCTATGGGCTTCCTTCAGTATGATGCTTCGAATATCCCCGTCATCAGGAATGTACATCCTTCCTCAATATCTCAATATTTTGTCTACTTCTAGACTACGTCCTTCCTACTTTGGATCTAATTTCCTCCCACTCTGGAGGTTTGAGGTAACCTTTAAATACCAACTGTCTCCCTGGAGTTGCATCAACACACGTTCCCTCAGATTGACTTTTAAGGGTACCAGGGAGAAGACACATGGTCTCCTACTCAAGGAATCTGTGACCACATTTTCCTTTCCCCTGATGTATGAAATACCAAAATTGTACTCACTCATAAACTCACTCCATCACCTTTGCCTAGAGTTCATATCCCTTTAAGTGAAGAGATGTTTTAAACTTTGATGGTCCACTTTCAGCTCAAAGTTTTGCCCCACAAGATAGTGCCTCCAAAGTTTTAGAGCTAGCATTACAACTGCCAACTCTAAATCATGAGTAGCGTAAAGCTCTTCACGTTTCTTCAACTTCCTTGACACATAAGCTATCACTCCTTCATCCTGCATTAGCACGGCCCCCAACCCTTCCTTCAAGGCATCCGTGTAGACTATGAAGTCCTTTTCCATATCCGACACTCGTAGAATTGGCGCACTAGTTAGTAACCTCTTAAGCTCGATGAATGCACTATCACATTCTTCTGTCCATTCATACCTGACCCCCTTTCACTGCAAAGTGGTGATGCATTTTTCTATTTTAGAGAATCCTTCCACAAATCTCTAATAATAACCTGCTAGCCCCGTGAAGCTTCTCACCTCATGGGCATTTTTTGGCATTGGCAACTCCATAATGGCCTTTACCTTTTCTGGTTCCACAGAGATTCCTTCACTGGAAATGATATGACCTAAATAGTGGATCTCTTTCTGAAAGAAGGAACACTTTGACAACTTACCATACAATTTGTTCTCTCTAAGGCAGGACAACACTACTCGCAAGTGTTCCTCATGTTCTCTTTCATTCTTGGAATAGATGAGGATTTCATCTAGAAAAACTTGTACAAAATGGTCTAAGTACTTCTGGAATACGTCGTTCATGAGGCTCATGAATACTGTTGGCACATTGGTCAATCTGAAAGGTACTACGACGAACTCGTAATGTCAAAACCGGGTTCTAAAGGAAGTTTTAGGAATATCGCCTTCCTTAATCCTTTACTGGTGATACCTTGATCGCAAATCGATCTTTGAGAATACCGCTTCTCCTTTCATCTGATCGAAGAGGTCATCTATTCGCGGAATTGGGTACATATTTTTCACTATAGCACGGTTCAAGTCTCTGTAATCTATACACAATTGTAAGGAACCATCCTTCTTCTTTACAAAAATTACTGGTGTACCCCAAGGTGAGACACTGGGCCTTATTAGCCGTAAGTCCAATAACTCTTTCAACTGCATTTGCAACTCACAAAGTTCCAACACTATCATTCAATACAGAGTCTTGGAAATTGGTTCTACACCAGGTTTTATCTCAATAGAAAAATCAAGCTCTCTATCAGGACGTAACCCTGGTAACTCGTTTGGAAAAACATCCTTAAATTCTGACAATACCAGGTACTAATCCAAGGAGGGTCCTTTCCTTTCATTCACTACTTCAACGACATAAATTCGACACCCTTGCCTCATGCACCGTTTAACCTTCATAGTTGAGATAAAGCATAGAGACACCCTTCTCTGTACACCCTGGATCTCCACTGGCCTTCCTTCGTCATCTACACAGAGCACCCTTTTTGCAAAACAATCTACCAAAGATCGATGAGCTTTTAACCAATCCATTCCAATGATTAGGTCATACACCCTAAGAGAAGTGACATATACCTTCAACCTGGTAGTACACACTCCCAGTTCTACTATACAATTATCAACGCTAGGTCGTATCGCTTGTTTTTCCCTTGAAGCCATCTCAACTTGTTTAAAGTAATCATGCTCGTAGGCTGCCAACCCACTCTTTTCTAATGCATATGGTGAAATGAAACTATCTGTTGCACCAAAATCAAAGAAAATCCTTAGATTGATATGATTTAGCGTACTTGACGACTCCACCACCATGGATTGATGTTCGGCTTGGCGATTATTGACCACTACGTAAATTTGGTGGCTACTACTTTCTCTTCCCATCCAGGCCTTTCCTTCTCTATGCACAAATCCTGATTGTAACTCTGGGTAGTCACGTTGGTAATGGGGTCCTCCGCATCCCCAACATGTAACATAGGATTGAACCTGCACATTGTTCTACGACTGTCTTTGAAATGAGTTCCTTCCCCTGGAACCCCAGCCCCTACTAGTTTCTCCCTGAGATGGTTGTGGATAGGCCTGCATCATTGGTGATGAACGAGATGTTGCACTCACTGCCATTGAAATCCCCGCGGCTCCTATCCTTGGTGTGACTCAATTACCATATGGAGGTGGCCTTGAGCCCCCTCCCTTGGGAAATTCCCTAGGGGCCTTCCTCATGAATCCAGGACGATGCAGAAAGGTCGGTCTCGTATCTCTAGTTAAGTTCATGTGTTCCTCTGCATAACGTGCATTTTCCACAACTTCTTCTACCGAAGACAGTTTCCACATCCACACCATAGCCCTTATCTTAGGGTTTAACCCATAGACAAAGTGTTCTACCTATTGTTGGTCATTATCCATATATGAAACATATTTGACCAATTCCATAAACCTAATATCATATTATTCTATGGTCTTGTTTCCCTATACTAGAGCATGAAATGCTCCTACCTGTTGTTCCTCATAGTAAGCCGATAGATATTTCATTTAGAACCTCTCCTTGAAAAGTTCCCAAGATATGGTGTCCGAGGTAAGATGCAGTTGTATTTCTAGGTTGCCCCACCAGTTGAAGGCACTATCTCTCAACTGAAAAATCACTATCTTTGCCTTCAAAGTGGACACATAGTCTCTTAAGGAAAAACACCTTGTCATTCCTTCCAACCATGCTTCTGCGCATTCATTGGCGCGACCCCCGGCAAACTCTGGAAGTTTTATCTTCTGCAGTTTTCTAGTTATGTCTTTGGTTGGAGGTCCTCCCCCTGAATCCCACGATGCTTATGGATTACCCGTTCTAGATGGTGGGGGCTCCACTTAGATCCCTGATGGTTGACGCCCCTTTAAAGTCTCATTTATGGCCTCCAAAGAGCACAGTATGAGGGCTAGTTCAGGTGATGGTGGTGGCGGCACTGGCGGTCCCTGCGCCGATGCCCCTCTACCTCGATTTCCTTGAGTCCTAACCATCCTGTATGATTTAACCTGCATCAATCAAATTTGTCAGAGTGAGTTCAAGGACATTTCACATTTGCGCAACTTAAACTAGAAAACAGGGTTAGGCGTAAGTTTTTTTTTACTTGTCTGTAAATAGAAGTTACTCTCTTTAGGGGAGGTGGCTAGGTTAGGGTTAAGCATCTAAGCTTGGTGTCACTTCCCAAGAAAACTACTGACTCTCTCGCCTGGTAGCTATGCTAGCTTTGCACCATACTCACCAATTTCTCTAACTTTCTTGTCTAGTGCGCATGAAGCCCCCCTCCCGCTTATCTTGGTCTAAGTCCTTATACGTTGCATTTTAAAACCCATTAAGGTGATTTTCAACCTAAACTTGAAAAAAAATCTAAACTAAACCTTTAACCTAAGTTCCAATCGTCTTAATCAACTCATTCATTTAATCCCGTAAATTAATATTATCATTATTATTAATTAATTAATTTATTAAGTACCTAATTAATCATTAATTTAATTTAAATTATTCCCTTTGATTAACCACTTTTGATTAATCATATTAACTTATAATTCATTTAAAACACAAATTAAAATATGTTTAAACTTAGCCACCTCATAAATTTTAATTAACTTATAATTAATTTAAAACAAAAATTTAAATGTGTTTAAACTTAAATATGTTTAATTTACATAATTAAACACAAGATTTTTTTTTTTAAACTAATTTAAACAATTAAAATTTTAAATCTAATAATACTTTAATTTATCCATCTTTCTTTTAATTTTATAATCTAAAATACTTTAAAAAAATAATTACATAAAAAAATAAAAATAAACAAATCAATAAAATATATAAAATAAAAATAAAAATAATTATTAATTAGGTGAGGGCACACATGAAGTCCACATGCCCACCCTGCTTCCTCTAGTGCCTTACATACCTAAACCTAACCCTACACTCATTCTCATAACGCTCCACTCTTTTGCTGCCTCTCTCACTCTGCAAGTGCGGCCAGGGTTACGATAATGGTTGGAGGCTCCTCTCTCGTGGCTTGGCAAAGGCTTGCGGGTTGCAACTATGCCCTCGCGATCTCCTCTTTCATGGCTTGGTACCTAGTCTCTATACATGAGGTAGGTATAGTGTTGTTGAGTTTGACGCTCAGTGCGACATTGAATCTTGACCAGTGTTGTATGTAGGTGTGCTAACCTGTGCATTGGACTTTGTATTGCATATTGAATAGTTGAGCAGATAATGGAGTCTCCTTGGTGTCTTGGTTTAGAGCTTGTGCACTGGCTTGTTGTTGTGTATTGAATAGTTGGTCCTGAAATATGGTTTCAAGAATTGGTATATGTGCTTGGTGCTTGGTCACGAGCTTGGTTCCTATGCCTCCTCCCCGTGGCTTGGCGCATGGTCTGTGGATTGTTTGTTGTGGTTGTTCATAGGGTGTTGGATTGTTTGTTGTGGTTGTTCGCTTGGGTGATGGATTGTTTTTTGTGGTTGCTTTCTTGGGTGCTGGATTGTTTGTTGTGGTTGCTTGCTTGGGTGCTGGATTGTTTGTTGTGGCTACTCGCTTGGGTGTTGGATTGTTTGTTGTGTTTGTTCACTTAGGTGCTAGATTGTTTGTGCGTTTCCTTGTGACTTTGAGCTCATTGCTTGATACTTGGTTAATGATCACTGTAGGTAAATTTGATACCAAGACGATGTTTTTATTTTGTTGCTTCCCCTTCAGTCTCCGGAACTGTCTGTTTCGGCTTGAATTCTTTTAAGCACTCGGAAAAAGCTAAAGCAGCTACCTCATTAGTCCCAATTTCATTTTTAAAAATCGGACGCAACCCTTCTCTAGGAAATCCCTTTGCTCGTTTTATATATTCCGTTGAGGGAGTTGGCTTTGTATTAGAATACAAATAAAATGCATTGGTACATGCCTTCCGCAAAGCAATAACCTCTGTACTTTCGTCAATAAGAGGCGCAGGTACTGTATTGGTAAATGAGAAATGTGCCAGCATAGACAAGACGGATCGAATCCCCTCTGCACTCTCGGCATGTACAGAGCGAGCAAATTCTTTCAGAAACCAGATCCAAAACTAACTGTGGAAAACGTCCATATATTGACTCCCCTTTTTCCATTTCTGCATTGATCTTAGTCAAAACCTTCTCCCTATCACTTGCAACCTCCTCCTCGGTTGGAGCCGGTCGAATAGGTTTTGATAGAAACAGATGCAGC
>ML779528.1:1222222-1232848 GCA_009831015.1 Picea engelmannii
TGATTTTTCATGTTTAGAGAGTCTGAAAAAGCATAAAAGGAAACTCCATTGGGGTACCTTTTTCGTCAATAGTCGAGTCGGTTCGAAAAAGGGGTAAACTAGCGCCGACTAGACGTCAATTCAAAAACCATTTTAACGAGTGTAACAAAGACAAGATCACTCGGCTATTTTTTCAATTTTAAGGAGTCTGAAAAAAGCTTAACTATGGACTCCGTCAGGAATGTTCTTCTGGACCGTTTTAACGAGTGTGAAAGAATCAGATCACTCGACGATCTTTTCAATTTTAGGGAGTCTGAAAAGAGCTTAACTATGGACTCCGGGGGGGTTTCTTTTTCGTAAATTTAGTCCCTCAGGCCCGAAAAAGGAATAAAATTATACCTGATGATACTCTTCTAAAGAATGGAATTTCAATAGAGTGCTCCTTTGTTCGTACAGTTGACCGTCCAGACCGAAAAAGGGGTAAACTACCGCTGGACAGACGTGATTTCAAATTTCAGTTTAACGAGCGTGAAGGGTCACAAGATCGCTCGGCAATCTTTTCATGTTTAAAGGGTCTGAAAAGGGCTTAAAAGGAGACCCGTTATGTATTGGGAGTCCGGAGGGTAAGACAAAGAGTGAAAAATACCCATGCAAATGAGGCTCAAACTCATATTCAGGAAAGACTATACGGACTCCCGAGCCTACTAAGTTGTCAGAAACGGCATGGACACCATAATGCAACCAGGAACTACCTAGGGCATCCATGTTTTGGTAAGCTCTACCACCAAGTTGGGACACTTCTAGAGCAGATATGACGGTTCCGTGTCACAACCGGATGGGATCGATCCTATATCGTAAGAACAAAAGGCAATGAGATGCAACAGTGGGGATGAAATTCTACCCTATATGCTCAGGTTGATTTTTGAAAATAAAAATAAAAATTATGGACCGTCCATATGTATATTTTTATTTTTATTTTCTGGAACTCAATGAAAAATGTCCCAAAACCTGATCAAATCCCTCCCATATAACTTCAGAACCACTCAAAATGGTTTTTGGTATAAAGAAACTGATAAAAGGGGCCAAAAGGGTGACAAAAAGAGCCCAAAACGTCTATAAATAGAAGCTGACAGCTCATTATCACCATTGCTGATTTGGAAATTGACTCTGGAGCCAAAAGAACCCCTTTGCCAGAGATCGTGATTCCGGGAGCTACAGTGAACCAAACGGACTTCTGCTCGGACCAAGTAAGTACAAACCCCCTCATCTTGCATTTCAATACGTCATTTATGTTTTTTAAATTGATTTTGGGGACGGTCGTCGACCTCTAAGAGGTTGGCCCTAGTAACCCGCGGGCTGTCCAGAGACAGCCCGCGGGTACTCACGCGCAGAGTCAAGACTGCGCGCGGGTACCCGCGACTTTCGCCTCGACAGCCCGTGGGTTACCCCCATACAATGAAAAAATGGCTTTGCAAGATCTAACCTCCCCCTTTTTTGCTTTGTGACTTTTGCAGGATGTATGTTCATTGGAGAGAGAGAGAGAATGAGGCTGCCAATGAGGCAGTGGCTGTAGATCCAAATGTGATGGCCGTGTTGACGCAGTGTGGCTTAGTGAAATTCTTTCTGTGTCCATTTATGCGCGCTCAACCAAGGCTGCTAAATGCCCTGGTTGACTATTGGCATCCTGATGCTGAGGCCTTTATGATAGAGGGGCAATCCTTGGTGCCCACCACCGAGGACATCTATTTTTTGACGGGCCTCTCGAGGAGAGGGGAACTTGTTAACTTGCAAACGTTTCCTGCGGGGCCGAGAAAAGTCTCGGAGTTGATAGCAGAAGATTGCGTGGCTAGGACCAATCAAGGGACTTCCTGGATACCGGTTGGCAGTATCACTAGCCTTACTCTACAGACTATCTTATTGCTCATTGGGTGAATTACCAGCTCCGCAGCCGTACATCAGGCGTCATGCGCACAGATGAATTGTGCAGTTCAGTGCATGAATGCACAAATATATGACTGGAGTACCACACTGCTAGAGAGCATGAAGAGGCAATTGACTGATTGCCGTCAGCGGACACACAGGAACTTTGGGTTCGGGACAATTCTGTGTTCATTTTTCTTTGAGAGAGTTCCATGCTTTAGTCCTCGGATGACAGTACGAGGACATCTGGCGACTTTCCCTGCAGTATGTAGATGGGCATCACTATTGCTACGACAGGGTGGTGGAAGGACCGTAGAGGCCTTCAACGACGACTTTTTTTCTTGGTTGTCACGGCAGATCCCCGCCATCGAGGACTACCCATATGCGTTGATCGACTTCTCTAGAGATCCAGCTATACCAGTGCCTCCTGGTGAGGAGCGAGGGGAGATGGGTAAGTCTCCACTTGTACAGTTTTTTTTGTTTGCATATGTAATTTTTATGTCTTTTTTAGATATATATCATGTTTTTGGATAACAGAGTTTTTGATAGGTGAACATTGTGTTGCGTGCAGATGTGGGACCCGTGCAGCCTGCCGACTTTGTGCGGAACAGGTGCCGCCCACGGCCAGAGGCCGCAGCTGTCGCCGCCAGGGGAGCAGCAGTAGCAGGGAACCGCCCAGCAGGAGAGGCTGAGAGGGCTCTTAGGCGGGTTGAGCGGAACTTCACTGAGCTCACTCGCACAGTTCCCATGATAGAGATAGAGGATTTACCACCCTCTATGCAAACTCATATGGTGGGGTTACCTCGGACATGGGTCCGACTGTTTAGGCATTTAGGCCGAGCTGTATATGATTATAATAGGGCCCATAGGCCCTGAACAGACTTGTAGACTTTGATGTGCCTCGAGCACCGATATGTATATATTTTTTGAGGGCATAAGCCCTGGTGACTCATTATGGTTCCCACTTTTTGAGGCGCTTGTGCCCATCGATGTACTCTGAGGATTTTGTGATATTTATATATATGGTTTTTATTTCTTTTCTGTGTCTTTATGGATTATGTGTAAAAAAATGTATTTACATGTGTTTGATCATGATCTTTTTATGTGTGGTCAAGATGCCAATCTAAAATGTGATTAGCTAGAGTATCCGTAATTTGATTTAGACTCCTAGGAACATGAAAATATGTAATATAATCAAAGTTGCATTCTAAGAGACGTACCCTAAGGAATCTTCGGTGTAAAGTAGGATCATGCACACGGTATATTCTGTTTAGCTGCGACACAACCAGTTGAGCGTCTAGATAGACCCGGAGATGAGAGATACCCAATGACAAAGCGTCACGAAGCAACTCAATAACTGCGCTATACTCAGCAACATTGTTTGTGGTGTCACCTAAGCATATCCCTCCGGATGATAACAACTGACCCTGTGGTGTAAAGATTACCCAAGCTGCAGAGGCAAGCCTCCGCGTGTGTCGACTAGCACCATCCGCATACCCAATGAACACCTTGGACTCACTTGACATCTGCCATAGTGATGAAATATAACATTAATGACACCTCCATGACACGTTTTTTCAAAAGAAACGAAAGAAAGTAATAGCACAAAGACTATACATATGTTACAAAAAGTTACCCACAGTAACCCTATGAGTAGTACTTCTTGAGGTAGAGCCCATTTCTAGGCTCCGCCAAAGCATTCCCTTCAAAATCGACCAAACGATAAGCACCCTTCTTTAAAACCTCCTTAACAATGAAGGGTCCGAACCACATGGGTTTAAACTTTCCTGCCCCCGGGGGTTCCTTATCTTGGTCGTAAACTAGGACAAGGTCACCCTCAGAGAAAACCCAAGGACGAACGGACCTATCATATTGACACTTAACCTTATTTTTATGAGCTTCATTGGCCAGCACCGCATCACGACATTGTTCATCAAGCTGCTCTAGGTGTACTAACCGTTCTTCAAGCGGAGAAGTGTCTGGCAATAACTGCACTTCCAATTTCAGAGATGGAATTTGACATTCGATGGGCAAGACTGCCTCCAGCCCGTAAACGAGTTGGAAAGGGGAGAAACCGGTTGCAGTCTTAACTGATGTTCGGTAAGCCCATAATGTCGAATATAACATCAAATGCCAGTTTGAATTGGCTGAATTGATGGTTCGTTGTAGCATTGTCTTAAGCGTTTTTTTAACAGCTTCCACCTGCCCAATGGCTTGGGGGTAGTAAGGTGATGAGTGTTCTTGCCGTAACCCAAGATTTGATGTTAACTCGGACATCATTTGGTTCTGAAAGTGACCGCCATGGTCAGTGACAATCTCTCTCGAGACTCCGAACTGTGCTATAATCTGGTTAATTAAGAAGAGAGCTGCAGTCTCTCCATCATCTTTGAACGTCGGCATAGCTTCGACCCACTTAGTGAAGTAGTCGACAGCTACAATGATATAGCGGTGCCCCCTGGCTGACAGGGGGTTGCAAGTAGTGTAATCAATTCCCCACTTAGTGAAGGGACCGACTGTGATAACAGGAAACATGGGAGTTGGATGTGCCCTCATCTTCTGTGAAAAGATTTGGCACGGATGGCACTTCTTGACCGACTCAATGCAATCTTTGATAAGTGTGGGCCAGAAGTAACCTGCTCGTAAGATTTTTTGGGCTGTCGCCAACCCAGATAAGTGACCGCCACAGGCTCCTGTATGACAATCATTGAGCACTATGACGGCCTCCTCATGAGTGAGACATCGGTGCTGAATGCAGTCTACACCTCTCCGATACAAAGTATCATTGAGTATGAGATAGTTCTTGGCCTGATGGCGTATCCGCCGATGCTCATCACGAGAAGAAGAGGCAGGACACTTCAAAGTCTGGAGATAGATCAGTATATCTCCGTACCAGGGGTCTGACGATTCAATCAAAAACATATCCCCTTGGATAGGTGATTCCTCAGGCACAACGTCACCTGACTCAACCGGAAGTTCCGAGATAAGTTCTGCGAAGACCAACGACTTTTTGGACTTGGATGAAATGAATTCTAAGTCGAACTCTTGGAGGATTACCATCCATCTACTGATTTTACCGTCGATAACTTGTCGTGTCAACATGTACTAGAATGGATTCACGACGGCTACGATGGTGGTCTTGCGAAACAGAACATAGTGACGGAACCGTTGAACAGCATGAACTACCGCCTGCTGTTCCTAAGTCTGTACTAAGGCTTAGAGTACAGTGTCAAGGCATCCGAAGGTATGTAAAAGATGTATGCGAAGATAAAGTCACCTTCTGTATAGGAAACTAATGAAGGTTTCTACGTTCGAGTTGTCTAGCTTCCAACTGTTCTTGGGTAGTAATATCTTGTTCGATGGCTACCCATGAACGTTCCAATTCCTCTCGGGTGTTCGCAGTTTTAAGAATTGTGTCAAAAAGATTTAAAGCGATATGTATTTGATTAGCTAACCCGGGTTGAATATTTGGTTGAATTGATGCGGGGACAGTCATTGAGGAACAATACAAGTATGAAATGATTTAACGAGAGATTTCAACGTTGTTCAATTCGGTCGAGGTGAAGAGAAACCTTTGCATGAAGAATGAAATAAAAACGCAAACTGAAGGCCCTTTCCCGTAACTGTGTTATTTTCAATAAAAAGATGTGGGATGAGAGAAAAAACGTTTAGATGAAGACAACGTAAGGTTCCTGTCAATAGGAAACTCGCACATACATAGAAGAAGAAACTAACACAAACATAATTGATATAGTGTAAATAAATACATGATTCTGTAAATGCAAATGGGTCTTACACCCGCTAAAGCTGGTGTAGAGGAAAGGCAAGAGACAATTACAGAAAGATAAAATCCCTTTCACTATAGTAGTGGTCGTACTAAATTATAGTGATACACATCAATTATGTAGAGAAAAATGAAAAGAAACAAATAACATAACGAAACAAACTTGCAACACAGTTGTGACGGAATTAGGAATCTCCAAATTTGCTTGTATTAACTTCCTTCATGCAAAAAAACTCTATTACAATTTGATCCCAAAAAGTCCAGCCCCTTGTTCTTCTTTTGGTGAACAATTTATACAAATTTGTCCTTCCCTATTCCTATTTTCAAAAAAGTGTCAGCTGCCTGATTTTACGTGACTTAGTGCATATTATACATCTGTCCATAAACTGGATACAAGTTGTGAAAGTTCCGCTTGGCAGCTGTGAGGAGCGAAAACACTCCATCTCTTCTACTTTATTTTCAAAAAGGGACAGGTGCTTGTCTTTGCATAGACTCAGTGCATATCCTACATCTGTCCATGAATTGGGATACAAGTTGTGACGACTCTGCTTGACAAATGGCTTCGGCAAAGTAGCAATCTCGGGCTAATTGCGAAAGTCTGTTCCCCATATGTGCATCAACCATATCAAGGGCGTCGAATTGCGAGCTGGGCTGAATCAAATGTCCATCAATTTGAGCCATGTCTACCTTGTCTATCTTAGAGATCTCTGCCAAATTTCTCTCATTTTTCTCCTTCATGTCGAGGTAGACCCGCTCTATATTCATATTCCTTAGCGTTTCCGTGTCACCCCCACTTTCCATCCCCAACAGTTCACCATTTATGGCTTTGAAAGCTTCTTCTAGTGAATTTGTCACTTTTTGAGCGTGCTCCTTGCTTAAAGTAATATCATGCTCCCAATTTTTTAACAAAATATTACCCCTAGTCTGTTCAGCAATGGTGAGCACGGGAGACCCTACTGAAAACCTATTGTTGGTGGCTATTACTGCTTCTTGGAAGGCTATCCGAGCAGCTTCTACGTTTCTTTCCTTGATGATCAGATTCTCAGAAATCTGATGCATTAACAGGAAATCTCCTCGAAATTCCCCTACTTTGCTTAGCAGACTCTATTGAGCAGAAGAGATCCTTCTCTGAATGTCGATCGCTCGGGATTTAACAATCTTGATGTCGATCACATTGCTTCCTGCGACCTCTAACTGAGCCTGTAACTATGTGATCGTATCCCTCTGCTGGCCGGACTGCACTCGACCCTCTCAGATCACTGAGTTTGCTTGTTCCAGCTTGGTTTTGAGGACTTCGATCTCTTTCTTATCGGCCAATTGGGCCAGCTCTATTGCTCCACTCGCTTGGCTCTTAGCGTCTTCCACAACTGAAGCTACTCAGGCTTCAAGAGTCTTGATCAATCGATTTTTTCTCTTGAGCTGATTTTTCAACATCGCAACCGAGAATTGGTTCGCTGACGCATAAGCTCCCAGCGTCCCTACTATCTCTGTTGTGAATTCATCACTCTTCTTGTTTTTTCCATCTGTCATTATTTTAAATTTTTTAACAGTGGACTCTCCCTCCTGATAAGATTCCCGCTTTACTACGACTTTTCTCTTTCTGTCAAAAAAGAACTCATTAGGGGGGAGTTCCTCTGCCCTTATAAGCCTCAGCTCTTCACCAAATATCCATCCCTCGCTAATGTCTCCCTGTGCCGACTGCAAGGGTGTGACAGAGGTGATGGGTTGTCCGATCTGCTTTGTCGCCTTTCCAGGTGTGATGAGTGAGTCCTGCTCTTTCGAAAGATCGGAGGTCTTCGTCTCTGTCCCTGTCTCTGGATTCTGAGTTTCAGGTGGGTCGGTGTTTTTCACTTCCATCTCTGGATCGTGTTCCTTGGGTGGGTTAGTAGTCCCTTCTTCTATTTCGGGATTCTTTTCCTACTCGAGTCTCTTCTTCTGCTTGGGATTCTTCTCCTTCTCGGGGCTCTTCTCCTGCTCGGGGTTCTTCTCCTGCCCGGGGCTCTTCTCCTGCTCGGGTTTCTTCTCCTGCTCGGGGTTCTTCTCCTGCCCGGGGATCTTCTCCTGCTCGAGATTCTTCTCCTACTCCCCTTCCTGACGTTTTTCGGGGTTAGAAGTTTGCCCCTTATAACTTTCAGCCTCCTTTTCTTTATCTTTGGAAAGTCCTAAACCTCCCAGCACCATGGGGAGACATCTTTTCCTGTGTTCCTGAAATTTTAAAACGGAGGCCCTATCTTCGGGTGCTAGAGATCTGATTCGAAATTGCACTTCCGAATAGGACCTCGCCCCTCGGAAAATGTCATCCGAGGGCAAACACTCGTGCTCAAACCTCTTTAATCCGCAATTCCCCAAATGGGTGCTTACAATTCTCTGTGGATCATGCTTTTTGTACTCAATAGAGACTAGGCTCAAGTCTTCTAATGTTGCAGCTTCAGCCTTAGCATGTCCGAAATCCAATAAGGAATAGGAATTAAGCCGAACAGGGAAAAACGACCATACCTTCTTTGATGACGCTTTGAGCTCTTTACTCACTCTGCCGATTACTGTTTGTCGCGCAACCTCACGACAGGCCAGCTTGTCGGGGATAAAAAGTGGTAGCGCCAGAGGAGGGACAGCTGCTCCGAAAACTCTAAAATAGGAGAATTCTTCTTCGACATACTAGTCTGCGATACTGCTTAGATTCACAGCAATGCTATCGGAGATGTGGGGTGGAAAAGACCAAAAATGGCGATGTGTAGGGGCACTATCACCTAGTTGAAAATATCATAAATAAATTTATTTGCATTATTTTCCCACAGCTTGTCGTGGTATGCATGCACCGTTTTTTCCTGGGTTGAACTCCAAGCCCAATTCATCAAATGAAAAGGCGTCATGGAGCATATTGCGTCCATGATATACGCGGACATAAAGAATCTGGATGGTCTCCCAGCTTCTTTTTTCTCTCGGTAATCTGTAACTCTGTTGAACAAACTGTCGGAAAGCATCTTAGCCCAATTAAATGAGCAACCTTCCGCTACCCGAGAGATGAGAGGTACCCATTGAATGTAAAAATGGGCGGTATCTTCCCATCCGAAAATCCGACAAGTCATCATCACCACATACATATACTGTAGCTCCAATGAAGAAATTGAATATACACCCTTGTCATTCGCCCTGAATGTTGCGGAACGCGAGACCCACTCTTTAATCAAACTAGGCATGGTTTTATCATATTCCGCGCATTCCTTCTTTTTGAATTCCTCCAGGAATTCTTTGCCATATGTATATTCAAAAGTTGTTGGGAGCTTATACATAGATTGGATATGCTCTGGTCTGAAAGTCCCGACCATGACCTGTCGGTCATTTACGATAGTCTGGGCGGGCAGGTCGATGTGATCCAATGCCCATCGGATCATGTCATAGTATGGGAGAAACCGAGGTCTGGTTGCAACCAGGTGCATTCCCGACTGAACAATTGTCTTATACTTGGTGTTCAGGTCATCCTTTACAATATCATTGTCATCGTCATCTGACTCTGAATAGTTTACCAATTTGGATTGCAGAATGTCTGAAATAAACGACCAGGTGGGTACTGAGCCGCCAGTCCGTGGTGAAGTATCTGAGACGTTGTCTGGACCCTGCGCTGCAACCTTGACATTCGTTTTCGCTGCTTTCCTTGGGGCCATGACTGACGCTTGCTTTTTCGCTCTTCTGCAATAAACCTGTGTATACATGCGGAAATGAGTTCCCTCGGACCAAGGTGAGCTCTGTGCGCTTTATGAGAAATGTGTTAAAAAGAATGAAACTCTCGTATATATTTTGAAAAACTATGTACCTTTGAAATAAGTCTGTCAAATCGCAAATAAAACCAAATTTAATGTATAAATCCGATCTTATTTATTCATAGATTTACCCTACTTTTTCATTAATGTCATCAATGTTCGGCGGCTTGACAGGCAATCGGGTTATGGAGAGCAAGTAAATTCCTCGTGAAGTGTGCCAACCTTGATATATGGGATGTATCTCACTTAATTTTAAAATTTCAATTTTAACAACGTTAACCATTTTCTCGCCTTTCGCTGTATCGTGAATTTTCTTTTCAGATTTTGACTCTTTAACTTGCGAGGTTGCGAGTGTCGATCTTTGCTTAATTAATAATAACCATGATTTGTCACATTCTTAATTATATAACTAACCTAATCGTCACATCGCGACTCGGGAATTCGAAGACAAGCTTTTGGAAGAATGATATGCCGAGTTGCGATATTGCGATGTGGCGATAATTAAGACTCAAATTATAAGAAGGAAATCTTTAATTAGGCGACTAATTAATCTTTCTATAATTACATCGCAACTTCGTGAATCGAACCTTTGGACATCTTAACTCGATGAAAGAAAATGCCGAGTGACGAATTGCCGATAACTAAATTTAACCATGGTTAGTTTTTTACCCTTAGTCTCTAACCAAGGTTATCACAAAGTCATTGTGTTCTCGGCTATCGGGGCTGCAAGAACAAAAACTTAAGTCTGATGGTTACCGAGGCGCGAAACCCTAACGACGTTTAATCATGGGTTAAAGGTTTTATCCTAGTTAACGCTTTGGCCGAAAAATAGAACCGAGTTCGCATTTTCGCGACTCGGGACTTGTGAATTCAAGAAATAAAGTGTCCGACTTGCGAGACCCCGAAATAAAACAAAAAGAACAAACATTCTTGCAAAAAATGGACCTTTTTTGAAAGTGACAAAGCATTTCTATTCATGGGACTAGATTTCAGAACTTTATGATTTCGGAAGGGGAAGAAAAGCAACTTTAAGTATCAAAAATTAAAAATTGAGCGAGGTGAAAAACAAGGGCGGCTCCAACATAGGCTCCAACTAGGGATCCCGCTTCCCTGTGAGGCGGGAAGAACAGTAGACCAGGTGCCAAAATTGGGTAAATGGAGTCATAGGCTAAAGTAAACAGAAAACAT
>ML779528.1:1237870-1251300 GCA_009831015.1 Picea engelmannii
ATAAGCGGGGTTTTTAGCTAATTCTACCAAAGGAATCGGTATCTTAATTTTATTTAATTCATTTTCAAAATTATAGGATGAATTTGCCTTGTCCGTTTCTTTGGTTAAGACTTCCGATCTTTTTTCTTCCAACTTGTTTGTCTAGATCGCTTTATCTATCGGCCCCGTTTCCTTTGTTTGAGTTTCAGCCCTTTTTACCTCAGACTCTTGAGTCTTTGTTATCTTGACTTTATTGTTGGGTAACAATGTCTCTTCCAAAGGAGTTTCATGAGATTGATCCCTTGGCAGGATTTTCGTAGGTTGGTTAGTTGAGGTGGGCTTATTTTTTGATCTCAGATTGTATCTGGGTTGAAAATCAGCCGCTATCATTTCTGTTTCTGGTTGAGATACGCAGAGGTCAGTATGATCACCTTCTTCTTCTTCATTAGACGGTTGAGGAGTATTTAAGGATTTCTCATAGTCTTCCCTAGTCATAAATGACTGCGAACACTCATCACTGAAACATGCAACTTCATCATCTGAACCTCCGAAATCTTGGAGGTCATTTGCTCCTATAAGATTTTCGTTTTTTAGTGGAGCTTGTATTTTTTGATCTTCATTCTTTATTTGCCTCTGTTGATTTTGGGGATTTGGGTTTCTCCTGAAGTCTCTTTTGTTAGAAGAATCAACTTTAATCTGATCCAACTCCATCCTAGAGATTTTGTTAGAGAGATCTTTAATTATTCGGGCCATATCATCCACTATGTCGTCAGTGTATCTATTTGACCCGGAAGGTCCTGCTGGTTCCCTATAGCGTCTATTATCACGATTGGTTGTTTCTACTTTAGCCTTCAACTTACCTGAAGCCATCATATTAGATTCTATTTCGACAGCATCATCTTGCATTCTATTTAAGGTGGCTCCTCTTCTTTCTCGCAAAAGTAGGGAAAAATTAGGTTCGAAAGCTCCCGCAAAGGTTACTTTGGCTGATGGTTCAGAAGGTTTAACAACGGCTGGAATTTTATTATACAGTTTGTTAAATCTCATAATAAATTCCATAACTGTTTCCGAGTTCTTTTTCTTTAGGGACCCAAACTCAGTAAGGTAATATAAGTGATCTTTCCGTTCTCCCCACTGTGTGATGAAAGCATCTTCTAATGCATCATATGTACGAATAGAAGTTGCAGGAAGGTTCCTAAACCAAGTTCGGACCTGTCCTTCAAAGGTCTATACAAGAAGCCTCGAATAAACATCCTCGTGTTCAATACCACAGATGTCTGCGAACTGGTCAAAAAAGTTTATATGCTCGGTTGCAGTTAGATCTCCCTCCCCAGTGAACTTAGGAAGATTTTTAATGTAATTGTCAGGTAAATCATGGAGGTGAGCGGGTAAAACGAGGGGAGCGTACCTTGCTGCTACTTTTGCAAATACTCTAGGTGGAGGGACATTACCTCCTCCTCCTATGACGCCTGCCATCGACTTGGGAGTAGGGAATGAGGGTGTAACACACTGTTTTGAATCAGGTGAGACAGTGAAGTTCTGATGAAGAAAGGCTGGTATATCAAATGACAATGGTCTTTCTAAAGGACCCTTTCCCTTATTTTCAGATGGGAAAGATTGATGGATCTCACTCCTAAAATCAGAATAGTCTGTTTTCGAATCCCTGGTATTAGACAGAGGGCTGCAGGAAGTAGGAGTTTCTAAAGGGCATTTAGTCTTCAAAAGTGGATTTTTGGGCTTATGAACGGTAGCGGTTGCCTCAGATGAGCCTCTCGCTTTTAAAAAATTTTCAGGATCATTAACAGGTGTAATCGGAATGCCATCCGGGTTCTGTCTGGTATGCCTTCTACCAGATGCCAGTTTGTGTTTCAGTGGAGTCACCAAGTGAAATATTTTTAAAATCCTTAAAAAGGTGTGCACTCTATGTTCACTATCAACGAGTAACACTATCAACGAAATAGTTTGTCGTTTTCCCAGGGAAAAGATTTCGTAACTTCGTTCCCTGGCAGCGGCGCCAGAAAGATGTTGTTCCTGAGTCTATACTAAGGCTTAGAGTACAGTGTCCGAAGGTATGTAAAAGATGTATGCGAAGATAAAGTCACCTTCTGTAGAGGAAACTAATGAATGTTTCTACGTTCTAGCTGTCTAGATTCCAACTGTTCCTGGGTGGTAATATCTTATTCGATGGTTGCCCATGAACGTTCCAATTCCTCTCGGGTGTTCGCAGTTTTAAGAATTGTGTCAAAAAGATTTAAAGCGATATGTATTTGATTAGCTAACCCAGGTTGAATATTTGGTTGAATTGATGCGGGGATAGTCATTGAGGAACAATACAAGTATGAAATGATTTAACGAGATATTTCAACGCTGTTCAATTCGGTCGAGGTGAAGAGAAACCTTTGCATGAAGAATGAAATAAAAACGCAAACTGAAGGCCATTTCCCGTAACTGTGTTATTTTCAATAAAAAGATGTGGGATGAGAGAAAAAACATTTAGCTGAAGACAACGTAAGGTTCCTGTCAATAGGAAACTCGCACATACATAGAAGAAGAAACTAACACAGACATAATTGATATAGTGTAAATAAATACATGATTCTGTAAATGCAAATTGGTCTTACACCCTCTAAAGCTGGTGCAGAGGAAAGGCAAGAGACAATTATAGAAAGATAAAATCCCTTTCACTATAGTACTGGTCATACTAAATTATAGTGATACACATCAATTATGTAGAGAAAAATGAAAAGAAACAAATAACATAACGAAACAAACTTGCAACACAGTCGTGACGGAATTAGGAATCTCCAAATTTGCTTGTATTAACTTCCTTCATGCAAAAAAAACTCTATTACAATTTGATCCCAAAAAGTCTAGCCCCTTGTTATTCTTTTGGTGAACTATTTATACAAATTTGTCCTTCCCTATTCCTATTTTCAAAAAAGTGCTAGCTGCTTGATTTTACGTGACTTAGTGCATATTATACATCTGTCCATAAACTGGATACAAGTTGTGAAAGTTCCGCTTGGCAGCTGTGAGGAGCGAAAACACTCCATATCTTCTACTTTATTTTCAAAAAGGGTCAGGTGCTTGTCTTTGCATAGACTCAGTGCATATGCTACATCTGTCCATGAATTGGGATACAAGTTGTGACGGCTCTGCTTGACAAATGGCTTTGGCAAAGTAGCAATCTCGGGCTAATTGCGGAAGTCTGTTCCCCATATGTGCATCAACCATATCAAGGGCGCCGAGTTGCGAGCTGGGCTGAATCAAATGTCCATCAATTTGAGCCATGTCTACCTTGTTTATCTTAGAGATCTCTGCCAAATTTCTCTCATTTTTCTCCTTCATGTTGAGGTAGAACCGCTCTATATTCATCTGCCTTAGCGTTTCCGTGTCACCCCCACTTTCCATCCCCAACAATTCACCATTTATGGCTTTGAAAGCTTCTTCTAGTGAATTTGTCACTTTTTGAGCCTGCTCCTTGCTTAAAGTAATATCATGCTCCCAATTTTTTAACAAAATATTACTCCTAGTCTGTTCAGCAATGGTGAGCCCGAGAGACCCTGCTGAAAACCTATTGTTGGTGGCTATTACTGCTTCTTGGAAGGATATCCGAGCAGCTTCTGCATTTCTTTCCTTGACGATCAGATTCTCATAAATCTGATGCATTAACAGGCAATCTCCTCGAAATTCCCCTACTTTGCTTAGAAGACTTTGTTGAGCAGAAGAGATCCTTCTCTGAATGTCGATCGCTCGAGATTTAACAATCTCGATGTCGATCACATTGCTTCCTGTGACCTCTAACTGAGCCTGTAACTGTGTGATCGTATCCCTCTGTTGGCCCGACTGCACTCGACCCTCTCGGATCACTGAGTTTGCTTGTTCCAGCTTGGTTTTGAGGACTTCGATCTCTTTCTTATCAGCCAATTGGGCCAGCTCTATTGCTCCACTCGCTTGGCTCTTAGCGTCTTCCGCAGTTGAAGCTACTCGGGCTTCAAGAGTCTTGATCAATCGATTTTTTCTCTTGAGATGATTTTTCAACATCGCAACCGAGAATTGGTTCACTGACGCATTAAGCTCCCAGCGTCCCTGCTATCTCTGTTGCGAATTCATCACTCTTCTTATTTTTTCCATCTGTCATTATTTTGAAATTTTTAACAGTGGACTCTCCCTCCTGATAAGATTCCCGCTTTACTACGGCTTTTCTCTTTCTGTCAAAAAAGAACTCATTAGGGGGGAGTTCCTCTGCCCTTATAGGCCTCAACTCTTCACCAAATATCCATCCCTCGCTAACGTCTCCCTGTGCCGACTACAAGGGTGTGACAGAGGTGATGGGTTGTCCGATCTGCTTCATCGCCTTTCTAGGTGTGACGAGTGAGTCCTTCTCTTTCGGAAGATCGGAAGTCTTCGTATCTGTCACTGCCTCTGGATTCTGAGTTTCAGGTGGGTCGATGTTTTTCACTTCCATCTATGGATCGTGTTCCTTGGGTGGGTTAGTAGTCCCTTCTTCTATTTCAGGATTCTTTTCCTGCTCGGGACTCTTCTCCTACTCAGGATTCTTCTCCTGCTCGGGGCTCTTCTCCTGCTCGGGGTTCTTCTCCTGCCCGGGGCTCTTCTCCTGCTCGGGATTCTTCTCCTGCTCGGGGTTCTTCTCCTGCCCGGGGCTCTTCGCCTGCTCAGGATTCTTCTCCTGCTCCCCTTCCTGAAGTTTTTTGGGTTTAGAAGTTTTCCCCTTATAACTTTCAACCTCCTTTTCTTTATCTTTGGAAAGTCCTAAACCTCCCAGCACCATGGGGAGACATCTTTTCCTGTGTTCCTGAAATTTTAAAACAGAGGCCCTATCTTCGGGTGCTAGAGATCTGATTCGAAATTGCACTTCCGAATAGGACCTCGCCCCTCGGAAAACATCATCTAAGGGCGAACACTCGTGCTCAAACCTATTTAATCCACAATTCCCCAAATGGGTGCTTACAATTCTCTGCGGATCATGCTTTTTCTACTCAATAGAGACTAGGCTCAAGTCTTCTAATGTTGCAGCTTCAGCCTTAGCATGTCCGAAATCCAATAAGGAATAGGAATTAAGTCGAACAGGGAAAAACGACCATACCTTATTTGATGACGCTTTGAGCTCTTTACTCACTCCACCGATTACTGTTTGTCGCGCAATCTCACGATAGGCCAGCTTGTCGGGGATAAAAAGCGGTAGCGCCAGAGGAGGGACAGCTGCTCTGAAAACTCTAAAATAGGAGAATTCTTCTTCGACATACCAGTCCGTGATACTACTTAGATTCGCAGCAATACTATCGGAGATGTGGGGTGGCAAAAGACCAAAAATGGCGACGTGTAGGGGCACTATCACCCAGTTGAAAATCTCATAAATAAACTTATTTGCACTATTTTCCCACAGCTTGTCGTGGTATGCATGCACCGTTTTTTCCTGGGTTGGACTCCAATCCCAATTCATCAAAGGAAAAGGAATCATGGAGCATATTGCGTCCATGATATACGCGGACATAAAGAATCTGGATGGTCTCCTGGCTGCTTTTTTCTCCCTGTAATCTGTAACTCTGTTGAACAAACTGTCGGAAAGCATCTTAGCCCAATTAAATGAGCAACCTTCCGCTACCCGAGAGATGAGAGGTACCCATTGAATGTAAAAATGGGCGGTATCTTCGCATCGGAAAAGCCGACAAGTCATCATCGCCACATACATATACTGTGGCTCCAATGAAGAAATTGAATATACACCCTTGCCATTCGCCCTGAATGTTGCAGAACGCGAGACCCACTCTTTAATCAAACTAGGCATGGTTTTATCATATTCCTCGCATTCCTTCTTTTTGAATTCCTCCAGGAATTCTTTGCCATATGTATATTCAAAAGTTGTTGGGAGATTATACATAGATTGGATATGCTCTGGTCTGAAAGTCCTGACCATGACCTGTCGGTCATTTACGATAGTCCAAGTGGGCAGGTCGATGTGATCCAATGCCCATCAGATCATGTTGTAGTATGGGAGCAACCGAGGTCTGGATGCAACCAGGTGCATTCCCGACTGAACAATTGTCTTATACTTGGTGTTCAGGTCATCCTTTACAATATCATTGTCATCGTCATCCGACTCTGAATAGTTTACCAATTCGGATTGCAGAATGTCTGAAATAAACGACCAGGTGGGTACTGAGCCGCCAGTCCGTGGTGAAGTATGTAAGACGTTGTCTGGACCCTGTGCTGCAACCTCGACATTCATTTTTCGCTGCTCTCCTTGGGGCCATGACTGACGCTTGCTTTTTCGCTCTTCTGCAATAAACCTGTGTATACATGCGGAAATGAGTTCCCTCAGAGCAAAGTGAGCTCTGTGCGCTTTATGAGAAATGTTTTAAAAAGAATGAAACTCTCGTATATATTTTGAAAAACTCTGTACCTTTGAAATAAGTCTGTCAAATCGCAAATAAAACCAAATTTAATGTATAAATCCGATCTTATTTATTCGTATATTTACCCTACTTTTTCATTAATGTCATCAATGTTCGGTGGCTTGACAGGCAATCGGGTTATGGAGAGCAAGTAAATTCCTTGTGAAGTGTTCCAACCTTGATATACGGGACGTATCTCACTTAATTTTAAAATTTCAATTTTAACAACGTTAACCATTTTCTCGCCTTTCGCTGTATCGTGAATTTTCTTTTCAGATTTTGACTCTTTAACTCGCGAGGTTGCGAATGTTGATCTTTCGTTAATTAATAATAACCGTGAATTGGCGCATTCTTAATTATATAACTAACCTAATTGTCATATCGCGACTCGGGAATTCGAAGACAAGCTTTTGGAAGAATGATATGCCGAGTTGCGATATTGCGATGTGGTGATAATTAAGACTCAAATTATAAGAAGGAAATCTTTAATTAGGCGACTAATTAATCTCGCTATAATTACGTCGCAACTTTGTGAATCGGACCTTTGGACATCTTAACTCGATGAAAGAAAATGCCGAGTGACGAATTGCCGATAACTAAATTTAACCATGGTTAGTTTTTTACCCTTAGTCTCTAACCAAGGTTATCACAAAGTCATTGTGTTCTCGGCTATCGGGGCTGCAAGAACAAAAACTTAAGTCTGATGGATGCCGAGGCGCGAAACCCCGATGACATTTAATCATGGGTTAAAGGTTTTATCCTAGTTAATGCTTTGGCCGAAAAATAGAACCGAGTTCGCATTTTCGCGACTCGGGACTTGTGAATTCAAGAAATAAAGTGTCTGACCTGCGAGACCCCGAAATAAAACAAAAAGAACAAACATTCTTGCGAAAAATGGACCTTTTTTGAAAGTGACAAAGCATTGCTATTCATGGGACTAGATTTCAGAACTTTATGATTTCGAAAGGGGAAGAAAAGCAACTTTAAGTATCAAAAATTGAAAATTGAGCGAGGTGAAAAACAAGGGCGGCTCCAACACCGCCAACGCAAGATTTTCGAGATGGGTATAATTAAGTTCCGGTCCTACGAGGCCTCGACTCAGGTAATATATCACGTATTCAGAAAACGAATCATCTTCCTGAACTAAAACCATGCCTAATGTTGACTCTGCGGCAGCCAGATATAAGAGGAAATCCTTGTTATAATTCGGTGGCCGTAGCAGAGGTGCAGTTGTAAGGGCGTGTTTCAATGCGTCGAAAGAGCGCTTCATGGCTTCGTCCCAGAGAAAAGGAATGTCTTTCTTCAGTAAACGCATGAAGCCCTTGGTAATTTCGGCATAGTTGGCGATAAAGCGTCGTAAGAAGTTCGCCTTGCCTTGAAGACTTTGAATTTGTAAAATTGTGCGTGGGGGGGGCAACTGGACTATTGCCTCCACCTTAAGAGGATCGACCATGATCCCCATTGTTGAAATGATGAAACCTAACAAACGTCCTGACGTGACACAAAAGCTGCACTTGTTGGGATTCAAGTGAATCCTGAAGTAGCGATAACGTTCAAAGATGAGTCTGAGGTGTGTAGGATGATCTTTCCGCTTGCGAGATCGTGATGCTAAATCATCGAGATAGGCTTCGACTATATGTTTGAGGTCGTGAAACGAAAAAGACATGGCCCGCTGGAAAGTAGCTCCAGCATTCTTGAGACCAAAAGGCATTTTTCGATAGGCGAATGTACCCCGCGGAAAAATGAATGTCGTTTTGTGTTGGTCTTCAGGCTTAATTTGGATTTGGTTATAACCCGAGAAACCATCCATGAACGAAAAGGCTTCACAACCGATGCACTCATCAATGATATGGTCAATGAATGGGGTTGGATAATTATCTTTCATACATGCCTTATTCAGATCACAGAAATCAGTATAGACATGAATCGTGCCTTGTTTCTTATCGACTGGCACGGGATTTGACACCCATTGAGTCAAGTGAATAGGGTATATGAACCCTACCTTAAGCAACTTCTCAACCTCATATTTGATGGCTGCTTCTTTCCTAGGATTAACTGGATGAAGTTTCTGTCGAACAGGCTTAGCATCAGGATACATAGTAATCTCATGTTCAACTATTTTCGGATCGATGCCTGGCATTTCCTCATAAGACCAGGAAAAAACATCGCGGAATTCTTTAAACAGATCTGTGTAAATCTGAATCTCTTCAGGGGAGAAATCCGCTCCGATGAAGACATTCTCCACGATGGCAGGGTTTCGGGAGATATTGATAGGTATCGTGGTAGTGATAGTCGCCATATTTCCCTCAGCATAAATATCCTGTGTAGCTAAGAGGTTAATGGGACAAGGCTGATCCCCCGTCATGGTGACTGTGAATTCTCCTGCCTCGATTCAGTGTAACTCTGGGAGGAAATATGATATGTGATGAAAATCATCCCAAGGTTTGTCCGGACCAGTCATTGCTTCAATTATAGCTTTGTCCAAAGGCAAGACTAAATCTAACGAATCGGTGTCGACAAGAGAATCTTGAGCCCATATAGGCTCCGGAAGCGGATCCAACTCTTGTGCGGGAGTCAGATCGGGGGTAGCTGAAGCTTGTTGGACTAAAGAGTACGCTACTTCAGTAGCTGACAAGGGCATGGACATGCCGGGGTGCCCTGTCGCATCCATCGTGGTTGATGGGGAAGGAAGAATCCATGGATCCTCGAAGTAAGTCGTGTGGAACGATGAAACATGGAAAATCTCATCCTTGTGGTGAGTCGATATAAACTTGACATCGCCATGAGGAGGTGGGTAATCAAAAGTACCCATCAAAGATGGGCACAAACCAACTCCTATGTTAACGACACCGGCTTGAGGATTATCTACCATGGGAACTGTGGATGCCCCCAAGGCTGGGTCAGGCCGAGAGAAGGACAACTGATCAATAGTCACTATCCGGTCTTCATGTGGAAACAATAAGACACGAAAAATTGTAGCGAACACCGCTTGCATAGCATAAGTCCAACTACGACCTAACAAGAGATTGTAGTCGATGGGGGCATCGACCACCTCTACTTCGACGCACACGGTCTTCCCCCCTAACTGCACTGGGAAAGAAGGAATGATGCCATGTGGTCGGAAAGAACGACCATCGAACACAGTGAGGAGAGTAGGTGACGGAGACAACTCAGGTTGACCAATGGCTTTCCAACATGCTAACGACATAACGCAAGTCGAAGCGCCCTCGTCGACCACCGTGCGGTAGATGTTTCGTGTAAAAGTTTTCATGGGGTGAGCCACTACTATCTGAAACGCGATGTGGTAAGGAAAACGAGGTTTCAAGTCAGTCGTATCTAACATGATGGTACCCGGGTTACAAGTCTCACTAGAACCTAAAGCATTCAACAAGGCCTTTTGCTGAGCAGGGCAACTTTGGAGGACCTCCGAAGCAGACATGGCACAAGGGGTTTGTGATAAATCTTCCACCACAGAGTAGTTATGGGCGGCCCTTGCGTTTGGATTGTGAGAAGCCCTCTTAAACGCACCCTTTGGAATGCGTGTCATTGTTTCACCCAACGTCTTCTCGATCTGTAGAGGAAGAGATGGGATCTCGGTTTCTTTTCCTTTCTCAAGGGCGCTTGGTTTGCTATAGTCGTGCGCTCTAGTTGTTATGAAAGAATCACTTTTAACCATATATACATTCGCGGAAGATGAATTGTTTGGAGGAGGGCAGTTTTCCTGGCTACCCCCTTCACCACTCGCAGAGGCTTGAGTTAAATTTTTCCCATGCTGGAAGGGATTAGTCAACATGGCTTGTTTTTGCTGTGTGACAAAATTCTGGGCCTCCGCAAGTCGAGGGTATATATGGGTTGGGTGGTCTTCCGCACATAAGTTGCACGAATACCTCGCCTTCCTCTTTTCCGCGGTGCCCTCGCCAGCATTATTAGTTGGTTTTTTATCCTCCTTACCCCTCTTGCGTTGTTTTTTCTTCCCTTCAGGCTGCTGGTTGGCCTTTGGGTTAGTCGTCTGCATGTAGTGTACTTCCGACGCTTGGGTAGGTAGAGCAGCCAAAGTAGTAGTCTGGCTGGCCGCTGAGTGTTGTATAGATAACTGCTGCAATTGTTTCGTCAATTGCTCAGTGGGATTAGTTTGTGTCGAACCAATGATACCGTCAGCATGTGGTCCGGCTCTCTGTCTGGTTTTATCTAGAATCGATCGTGGTGCATCCGGCAGGATGTTGTACAATAGACTAGACTGAGAATAGATAAGCTCAAACTGTTGAGCCCTCATGATGGCATCTTCCTCGGAGAACACCCCTGAAGTTGCGACGTCTTTGGATAACTGCGGAACTAAAGACTTAAGGAACCACTCAAGCAAGAATGCTAGTGGGACGGGTACCTTGATAAGACTCTTTCGATGTCGCCACTCTCGAATATGATCCGAGATATGGTCCGCTGTCGTCTTCTCAAAATTGGCTAGCAGCTCTGTGCCGGAGTCATATCTCACAGGTAACTGGAAATGGTTAAGGAAGGCCATCGCCAGTTCACCAAAAGAAGAATATCGTGAGCGGTCAAGCTCAATGTACCACTTCGTGGAACTCCTAATAAGAGTGCGTTGAAACAATCGCAACTGGACGGAGTCATCTTTCAGTGAGTTAGATGAACACCAGAGATGGAAAGTAGTCACGTGATCACCTGGATCTTCGTTAGGCTTGGCTTCGAACTTTGGAATGTCTGAAGGCAACTTTGTTGGCATAGGAGGCCAACATGGATCGTGACAGATGGGATCATTTAACAACCGTGTCAAATCCGGCAAGTGTAACGTCGCCAAGAATGGTAGTTTTGGTTGCTGCTAATATCCTAGATAAAGGGGTCCTGGAGTTTGACTGGCACCAGGTTGCGAGGAAAAGTTTGGCTGCTGGCCGGGGTTCTGGTAGAAACCATGGCCCTGACTAGCGTAAGGGTTTTGCATCTGAGGAGACATCATTGGCTGATTCCCCATGAAGGACATAGGATGTTGGGCGTTCATCATGTTTGGCGGACTTTGGGAATGATTGCCCCATGCCGGTCTCGACGGGAGAGGCATAGAAGTCTGTCCGGGGTTCCATTGACTGTGGAAAGAATTACCCCAGATCGGCATTCCAGAGGAAGGAATGGATCCTTGTCCTAAGTTCTAAGGTCCTGGTATATGTGCCCCCGGCGCGGGAATAGTACCCTGTGCCAGTGTAGACTGTCCAAAAATGGGTGTGCCCCTAGCTGGGAAAGTAGCGGATGCGAATGTGTTATTACCAAATGTCCTGTTCCAAACAAATGGTGATGAACCTACCGGCTGATTTTGCGCAGGTGTTCCTTGACTCCCTGCTCCAAATGGACTCATGTGTGTAGGTTGCCCGACGGACTGCTGATGCGGACCACCAAGCGAAGGGGATGAAGGAAGGATGTGACCTCCAGCGTAAGGAAAAGCATTGAAAGGGGCAGGAATGCCCCCTGGTTGACCTTGCAGGGGAGCGTTAGAGCTCCCTGCCCCCAGACCCAAAGTCTGTAAAGTGGAGTAAGTGAGTACAGGGCTTGTACTTGAACTAGGCATACTGTATGAAAACAGAGCGCCTGTCGCACTAGGTGTGTAAGGAGGTGTGGCCGCCGCGATAGATGGGGTCGGTCCACTGTGCAACATAGTTGCGGCCGAGATCGTGGTGGCCCGGACCGTCGACAAAGGCAAGTTAGGAGAAGCTTCTCCTGTGGTAGCAACGGTGATGGGAATGGAAGAGATCCCAGTTGAAGTAACAGAGTTTGGTTCCATCACTGGGTTAGACACTGACAGGCGTTCGTAGAATTGAATTGGCACAATAATGTCCGGCCAAGTATCACTGTTCGAAGTTTCAACCAATCCAAGATTGGTGGTTGATTCCTCCGGGGGTTGTTCGGGCTCAAAAGCCCCAGTTGCTTCGAAAGACCCTTGATGGTCTAGCTTCCGCCTCAATGGTGGCAGGGGTGGCTCCAGTATAACTGGTGGCAGGCCCAGAAGCCTTCGTGACCGATGGAGCTATGAATCCTCCACTGTGTGAGAAGATTCATGACACGCTAAGGTATTCTACACGAACAAACAGTAAAACTCACTAAAAGAAAGCCCTTAGAAGATAAATCAAGAAAGCACTAAACTAGTTGGAAGAACAGTTACAACAACCAACGCTAGAGAAACTTACCGGTGCAAGTGCAACTCGAATACGGAAGCACCCTCCGGGTATACTTTGCAAAGCGTGGCCCGATGTCTATCCTAGGTACCGCGGTATACCCCCGCAGTCACCCGTGTATTTTCCTAGAAAAGATTGGCAACTAGTTTACCAGCACGTGAACAATTATCAGACGGGTACCATCGATAGTCGGGTAGACCACAATGAGAAGGGTATCAAGCCTGAAACCTATCAAGGGTATCGAGAGCAAATGGTCCGAAAGACAGCTGAGGACCTCGAATGGATTCGAGACCCACGAAGCTCTGTGGAAAATGCAAACGACGAAATCCCTTAACAAATCCTTGATATGTGTTCTCCACAACGCTCGGTCCAGCTTTGGAGGGGTTATCTCTGCTACCTTTCCTTACGCGACCTCGTGTTTATCCCCTGTGTTAGAGGGGGGTCCTGAATAACTTTCCGTAACTGGATTTCTACACTCCCTATTGACAGACTCCAATGTTTGGTTTGGGTGGCCTTGGAGAATTTACTCTCCAACCTATTCCAAGGCCCTAGTCCCGAGCTAGTGTATGCACCCTATAAACAAAAAGTCTACTTGATTTTAATTAGCATTGCTTTTAATGGGATTTTTTAAGTCACAAGGTACGAAAGTGAAACTGATGGTGTGTAAAAAGACTCAAAGCAAAAAGAACAAGAAATGCTTGGAAACAAACGTTTACAAACAATGCAAAAACCAACAACTTTTCAACAAGAAAGACTTCTTTTCTTTTTAAATTTACTAAGATCTCAGGCAGTAAATACAAAAGACTTTCGCTCAGATCTGCGAGCTACTTATACTCTACATGCACTACAAAAACTTATGCAA
>ML779528.1:1251663-1277727 GCA_009831015.1 Picea engelmannii
TTGCCAAATAACGCAACAAGGAAAAATGTTGACAAGAACAAAACCAAGAGAATGAAAAAGAAAACTCTGGCTTAAAGCGCAGATTTCAAAAGAATCAGAGCACCTAATGCGAAAAAGCAATCAAGACAGCATTGATTCTAACACTTGCCTAAAAACCATAAAACTAATATTTTTTCTCTTTTGTCTTTTCTATCAAATCATCAACTAACAAACACAGGCTAAGGATAAGATGCCCTAACCTATTGACTATGCAGCTCCAGACTCTATACCCCTGAGAGGAGCTCTTCTCACCACAGGAAGGGATAACTGCCCCACCCAAGCTGAAAAGCTACCAATCAAGCCCGCGACTGTCACTAAGACAGCACGTGGGAAAACACGTGCTGAGTTACAACAGCACGCGGGTACCCACGGTCTAAGCTTAAACAGGCCGTGGGTCTGTATAAAAACTGAGACAAACAACACACAGGCAGCCCAGTCCTGAAAAAAAGGCCTCTAGTATTGACAACCGGGGTCTCTCAAAGGCTTGGATGCTTCTACTTTAACAGAAAAGAAAAATTTTCAAAAAATAAAACAAACGCAAAGGATATCCAACACAAAAGGACAGACTGAAAGCAAGACAATAAACCAATCAAGACCCAGACAGGATCCAGAAAGCCCCCTAAGAAGGTAAACTTCTGACAGGGAAGAGGAGACTGCCTCTTAAGCTTCCTGGGCTCTACACGCTACTGAAACCACTACAACATGCGTTCAAACGTGGGCTGTAGAAGGTTAGGGCACGGGTTACACACGGGAAGGCCTTATGCAGGCCGCGTGTACCTATGTGTGTCCCGAGAATGAATGTCAAGCAACAGTCAAGGAAAAACTGGTATTGATAACCAGGTTCCCTGCTATCTTTGACCTAACATAAAACAAATAAACAAAGAAACTAAAACTCTACTTCTTTGAACTACCCAAAAACCGTCAATGAAATCTGGAAACCCTAAGAGTAAAATATTCCCCAGTGGAGTCACCAATTCTGTTGTTGGGAAATTATACCCTATGGACTAACAAGCTAGGGTTTAAACTTGCATGCAGATCATGACCCTTCAAGAATCACTTTTAACCTTCTACCCCAAACCTAAAACCCTTTTTCACATGAAAACATGGGAAGAACCAACTAACCTTTTTATCGACGGTTGGTGTAGATCCTCCGTTGAGCTTTATCCCATTGCTTCTGCTTCTCCTTCCAAAAAGTGATCCTGCAGTCAAGACAAAACTACACATGCATGCTATTGTTCTACTAGAGGGTTAGAGATTAAACATAAATCAAATGAAACACATAAGACTCGTCCATTTGGGACGGGAAAAGTATCTTTTTATTAATCTCAAGATGAATCAACTTACAATGATTATAGAGACTGGCCACCGTTCCTTGATCCTGATCCTGGGCTCCTCCTCTTCTTTGTCCTCCAACTACTTTGCTTGAATTCTCCTAAAGCTTGAGGAAAGGCTAAAGGGTTGGGACAAAATGGATTCGGCAATTGGGCAGAGTTTCTTTGCTATGATTTTCCTCCCTTGAATAGTACCCCTACCCATTCTTTTATAGGCTAGAAGGAGCTAGGGTTTTAGACGAACTCTCAGCCATGCATGGCTGGGAGTTCCAGTTAACTGACCCAAAGCTTTTCGTCCCGGCGGAAACTTTACTGATTTTTTGCTTTGTTAGGTAAACGTGGGCTGTAGTGGGCTAGCCCGCGTTCCAACACGTGCAGTAGAAGGGAAGCAAGCGTTCCAACGCGCCCAATGTTAGGTTAGGGCATGGGTTTCTTATTTTAAGTGATTTTTCAAGGTTTTATTCAGCATGGCTTTGGCAAGGAAGAGACATGAGTTGGCCTGATGCCAGGTAAGCCTGTGTGGTGCATTTTAGGGTTATAACACTGCCTTCAAAAGAATCCTTCTACCATGAAGTAAGTAAATATCCTATCGTTCACATTTTGGCTAGTTGGGAAGGTAACCCATCCACCCCAACTCCATAAATGATGAATTTTGTTGACACTATACATACTATATATAGCTTTCTCGTAGAACTTATTGTGTTATTAGTTTCCTTTTTGTTTATTATTATGAAAGCCACTTGAGAAAATCATAATGAACACAACCAACACTCACTTTTGTTTCTCGCTCTTTATTTATCTTGTCACAGAGGCCTTGTCTTTCATGGAAAATCCACCATTTTGTTTTTCCTTTACAGCAGTAAATGGGAAAATATTGAACGCTTGTTGTTCCTTTTGTGCACCTGTTGTTCCTTTTGAACACTTGTTGTTCCTTTTGCATGCCTGTTGTTCCTTTTGAACACTTGTTGTTCCTTTTGCGCTCCTGCTATTCCTTTTGAACACTTGTTGTTCCTTTTGTGTGCTTGTTGTTCCTTTTGCATGCCTGTTGTTCCTTTTGAACACTTGTTGTTCCTTTTGCATGCCTGTTGTTCCTTTTGAACACATGTTGTTCCTTTTGCGCACCTGTTGTTCCTTTTGCGCGCCTGTTGTTCCTTTTTGAACACTTGTTATTTCTTTTGCATGTCTGTTGTTCCTTTTTGAACACTTGTTGTTCCTTTTGTGCACCCGTTGTTCCTTTTGAACACTTGTTATTCCTTTTGCATGCCTGTTATTCCTTTTGAACACTTGTTGTTCCTTTTGCGTGCATGTTATTCCTTTTTAATACTTGTTGTTTCTTTTTAACATTTGTTGGTCATTTTGTGCACCTGTTGTTCCTTTTGAACACTTGTTGTTCCTTTTGCATGCTTGTTGTTCCTTTTGAACAGTTGTTGCTCCTTTTGCGCGCCTGTTGTTTCTCTTGAATACTTGTCATTCCTTTTTGCATGCCTGTTGTTCATTTCGTCGTTCCTTCCCTACATTGCTGATAAAACGCTAAGCCATTCCTTTGGGGTATGACTTTCACCAAATAATTTTCACCAGCATTATTTCTAATTATCATCACAATGATCTATCATTACTTTTTGGACTATCTCCCATACCTTATAAAATTGTTTTTTCGATTACTTTCTTCGAAATATCTTAAACCTTGTTCATAACTTGTAACCACCATAATTCATTTATTTTTCCCTTATACATACAAATACACTTGAAAGATATCTTGTCTTTATATTATAATAAGGAGTCTTAGGCACACTTTTACTTGGCATCCTTACACTTCTTTACACCATCCCTTACTCTTAAGGAGTAGATGAGCCTCCCTTAATACACCTCTAAAAAAAATAAAAAAAAGCAATAATTTTTTTTCCCACAAAGAATAGGGGGTCTCATCACGAGCCAACCCCCATGATCATAGGATACTAACCTAAGTGACATTCCCACTATGGCTACCACACCAAGGCAATGGCCTTTGAAATATTATTTTGTCAAAGGACAAGAGGTCTCATCACGAGTTGGCTTGTTCACTTAAGTTACACTCTAGTGAGTGGCATTATCATCATCTGGATACCAAACCAGGATAATGGTCTTTTTTCGGGAAAATACAATTCAAATATTTAAAAAAAAAAAGAAGGAATAAAGATAAGTAATAAAAATTTTCCACAAAGAATAGGGGGTCTCATCACGAGCCAACCTACCTTGATCATAGGATAATAACATAAGTGACATTCCCATTATAGCTACCACACTAGGGAAATGGCCTTTGACAGTTTCTTGTCAAAGGACAAGGGATCTCATCATGAGTCGGCTTGTTCACTTAAGTTACAATCTAGTGAGTGGCACTATCACCATCTGGCTACTAAACCAGGATAGTGATCTTTTCGGAAAAAAAATGATTCAAATATTTATCAAGGATATAGGCTCATCTAAGGGTTAAAAGTCAACCATGTCGAGGCTATGGATGCCTTCTAGCAGCAGTGGCTCTACCTGTGGTATGGAAGTTTACCTTAAACACCAAGTTTCTCGGTGTCTCTAGATTTCCTTCACTCAATAACGAGGCTATCATTTCGGCTATATTCAATAACACAGAAAAGTAACAAAATTATGATATGTGGGATATTATTTTAAATGAACAAATTTAATTTATTCATCTTATGTATCCTTAAAGCATTTTTTTGAGTATCGGTATATTAAATTCATTTTTTTTCCACGAAAGAGGACTAATGTTTAATTATTACCTTTAAAATATGTTGTTTGAAAATTAATGATTGATCCCCATTAGTGGCGGCAGTGCAATCATTATTCCTCACTGGAAATACCTACACTCATTACACTCCCCTACGCTGACGGTCGAGGTCGACCTCTACATTAATGAGGGGAGTGGATGCTCATCACACTTCTCGATAAGATAGTAATGATTGTAATAAATACCCACATTTGTAAACACTTGTTGTTCTCTGATATTTTCTATTTTCGGTAATTTTTTCCTCCAAGCTGGTCCAACCAAGTCTGCTACCACGAACGATAGTCGTTCGCATTTTCTCAGAAAAATGGGTGGCATAAGTGTGTGCAGGGAGCCAAATTTACTACAGGTTACAGAGCAGGGAACATAAATCCTACACCATCTCGGGTGGATGGAGTACTTCAACCATTTGCAAGGATATGACATGAATGTCACGCTTGAATTCTTTTAGAATCTGCAAGGAGAAATCTCTATGGTGTGAGGCATATGAATCTCAGTCACCCAGGAAATCTTAGTAGAGGTCACAGGCCTCCCTAACATGGGCATTCAATGGACAGGAAGATACACAACGCTGAAGGAAGCTTTGGAATATTTCACAGACCCTGGGGAATAATTGGATAAGAAGGGAAAGGGACTTAATCGCAGTACCCTCAGGGAACCATGGAAGGAATTGGTAGGGGTAATTCAGTGGTACATCACCTACGATGGACAATACGACGTAATTTGACCTCACCACCTCAAATTGTTGGCAGCCTTAAAACAACGTTTAGTACTTAATCTACCTTTATTTCTAAATGCCATATTACATGAGGCTGCCTTAAGAACACAAAAGTCCAAGGATCTTGTTACTGTTATCAGCCACCAAAGATTAGTTAAACTAATAACAAATAAATCACTGATTCAAACTCTGATCCAGGTGGATATCTGTGGCCACCCACCTTCTCCAACTGGCCCAAAACATGTTTCTGGCAATTTTGGTAATTTACAATTTTTAGTATTTTTTAACTTCCGGGGCCATTTTAAGGCCCTAAACGATGTTTTTTGAGAAAATGGGAAGAAACATGGATCATAGATCGATGTTTCTCACCCAAAAGTTATAGTTCTCATATATATATTTCCAATGAGCTATTGAGTGCCCCAAACAGAGATCGTATGCAAAAGTTACACCCTTGGGAAGTTTGCGTATCAACTACCCCCATCGGGGCCCACAAACCTTTTGGATTTTCATCTTCTGGGGTTAGGGTTTTGTCACACAAAAATTTTGGATTTTCATCTTCTGGGGTTAGGGTTTTGGATTTTACTTATGTTAAAAAGGCCCTTAGAGCCTCATTGTAATATTCGTCTTCTCACGGATGCGATTAGTCGTCACATCTCTTCTTAGAGATAAGCTACCACCATTCTAGCAAGTCTTTCACTTTGTATTTTACAGTCTCTATACATTTCTTTGATTAATAGAAATTGTGTATTACTGTATATCTGCGTTTATGGTTGCATCTCTGATACATTTCTATTATATTATTGAATATCTCCAATATCTTTGCACATTTCTTTATTATATCTCTGCTCTCATTTCGTGCCGAAAATAATCAGGATCAGTGGTATCAGAGCAGGCTGATCTTGATCATTTTTTCAGTGCATGTCCCCGATGAGGTCTGAGTATAGAAAGTTGGGTATCGAGCTTGTCTCTCTTGAAGACAATCGCTCTCGCACACCCAAGAAACCCTCAATGGTGGAAGAAAAGAAAAACGACAGAGCAGGCGATCCTATCAATTAGTTGCTTGAGCAAGCTCTCACGTGACAGAGGGACGAAATGATGGAGAATTTTGCCCACATCCTTCAACACCTGGCGATAGCATCAGGTGCATCTTCATCAAGCGGCCACTTTGGAGGCACCTTGCCTTTCAAGGTACAATTTAACTTTGATATTCCTATATTTGAAGGACAGAAAGATGCAAAAGCCCTAGAAAAATGGTTAACTCTGCTAGAAGGTTATTTCTCTGTTCACAATTTTTCCGACAAAGAAAAGATCACCTTCGCACTCCTTAAATCTCTCCCTCATGTCAAACATTGGTGGGAAACTTACTGGGAGTAAAGTTCCATAGAGGAGTCTGGAATATATGGGGCTAAGCCCACTTGGGATTTTTTTGTGGATGCGGTAAAGGAACAGTATTACCCTGTTGGAAACTATGAGGACTAGTACATGAGATGGACCACACTGTGGCAAGAGAGGGGCCAATCAGTCCTGGAGTTCACCAATAGCTTCCATACCTTGCGCACCAAGCTAGGTATCAAAGACTCCAAACAACATTTTGGTTCTGAAATACCGTGGGGCTCTACACAGATACATCCAAAATGAAATGGGTTTTCTGGACATCTCATCACTCAGTGTTGCCTATCGATATGTTGTTAAAATCGAGCAGAAATTTAAGCACCAGAACAAACGAGAGTTCGGGTTTGCAAATTCGCAACAACCAAAGTATGACAAAGACAGCCCTAACAAACAGTCTCCCGAAAACCAGTCCAAGCCACAGGAAAAGAAGGGTCACGAGAAGACAAAGAAGGACACCGGAAAATGGAGTGATTTCCACAAAATCTCTTGGCACAACACCGATGAATGTCGCTCAAAATAGTCATTGGTGGCCGAGATCAAAGACAAGGAGCCAAACCCTGATTCAAAATCTGATTCTAAAAATACTGGGAAAAGACAAATCATCGACGCAGACCCCACTGCTATTGTCGCAACCGCAGCAATTCAACCAGAAGAACCAATAGATCCTGAAGAGGGGGAGTGCCTTTTTCATTCATAGATGTGGGTGAAGGGGACCCCGCTGCATTTTAATTTTTATTGTTGATAGCGAAATCCAAAAGAACCTCATCTCAATAGAGGTCGTCAAACAGTTGGGATTATCGACAACACCACACCCGCAACCATACATCATCGGGTGGCTTCGCCAAGGATGAGATCTTCATGTCAGCCAACAGTGTCGATTGTCATATGGCATCCAACCCTTCAAGGATGAGGTATTATGTGATGTTTCCCCACTGGATTTATGTGATGTTCTCTTGGGCCAGCCATATATGTGGAAACACCATGCTATCTATGAGTCTCGACCCCGTAGTGTCATCACTACTCTAGGGGGTCATCTCTACAGGATACCAGAGGTAGTTCCAACTACTACCCCACCTAAATAGTGTTGCAAGGTAGTATCTCATACTATAAAATTCATCTTCTCCACAATTTGTTCAAAAGGGGAACAAAAGGATACTGCAACCACTATAGCCTCCGCCCAAGCACCTTCTATCCACTAGAAGTAGGCCGAAACGGTTGCAGCAAAGCACAAAGATTCCTTCTGCACAGTCATTTCATGTAGCCAGACTGGTTAAAAAGGTCCAACCCTTCCAGCCATAGGTTCGTGACGACCTTCAACAAACCAATCTGCACGATGGTTCCAATAAGGCAAGTAGCTCACCAAGATTCAAATTCAACAATTGCTTTCCTCTCTCCCCTGAGAACTCAATGCAATGGAGACCATTTCTTCCTGAGGAGGGAGGATTGATCTAGGTGGATATCGGTGGCCACCCACCTTCTCCAACTGGCCCAAAACATGTTTCTGGCAATTTTGGTAATTTACTATTTTTAGCAGCTTTTAACTTCCGGGGCCATTTTGAGGCCCTAAATAATGTTTTTTGAGAAAACGGGGAGCAACATGGATTGTAGATCTATTGCTCACCCAAAAGTTGTAGTTCTCAGATAGATCTTTCCAACGAGCTATTGAGTGCCCCAAACAGAGATCGTATGCAAAAGTTACACCCCTAGGAAGTTGGCGTATCAACTACCCCCATCAGGGCCCACAAACATTTTGGCTTTTCATCTTTCGGGGTTAGGGTTTTGGATTTTACTTATGTTAAAAAGGCCCTTAGAGCCTCATTGTAATAGTCATCTTCTCATGGATATGAGTAGTCGTCACATCTCTTCTCAGAGATAAGCTACCACCATTCTAGCAAGTCTTTCACTCTGTATTTTACAGTCCCTGTACATTTATTTGATTAATAGAAATCATGTATTACTGTATATATTTTATGGTTGCATCTCTGATAAATTTCTATTATATTATTGAATATCTACAATATCTCTGCACATTTCTTTATTATATCTCCACTCTCATTTCATGCCGAAAATAATCCGGATCAAACTCAATTGACCTGGGATATTCTGATTGAGGCCAATAGACTTCCACAAATGGAGTAGCCTGAATTATGCGATGAAGACCCACCACAGGAAATTAAAGATAGATAGGCAGAGGAGACTACTACCCAAAGATAAATTCCATCTCCTCAAACCGAAGATGAGACAAACCCTGCCCAAATCATAGAGGCTCAGACCTCACAAATATAGGCATTAACAAAAAACAGGAAGAGAGCAATGGCTACCCCTAAAGATATCAATAAGATAAGGAGGAGAAGAAGACGAATTCAGGAAATGACTGAAGCAATTTAGGATACAACAAAACAGCCTGAAGACTTCAGAATTTTACAAAACATTCTCTACAAGAAAATGTTCAAGAAGTTGGGCAAGCAGAACAGACCTCACAAAGGAATGATCTGGAAGATACCCAACCAGCATTAGAGCATCTGACAGAACAATTTTTGAAGAGCTATGAGGTAGAAATAGCTCAAGTTTTGGGGAGCTTAGGAACCTCAATTGACAGAGGCACAAATAATCTAGAAAAATGCCCAGAACAAGCCTCCTCTTCAAAACCAGCTGAAGATTTTCCTGACATTGAAATGTCTTTCCCAAAGGACACAACACAGGAAGAACCTCATTTTAAAATGAGAATCCCTCTTGTATAGATAGAACATTTGGAAGGAATGAAGGAACAACCATCTACCATCCATAATGAAGAATACCTTGAGACCTCTCATAAACATAAATCATCCAAGAGCCATAATAAAATTAGAAAGTTAAAAAAAGAAAACAAACTGTTGAAGAAAAAGGCGAAGAAGGCTGAAGTATTAAAGTAGAAGGTGGGTAAACTCAAGGAAATTATTAAAGATTTGAGGAAGCAGATAGAACAAGAAGATAAGGCCCATAGAAGAAAGAAAAACAAAAGGGCCAGAGTGCAAGGAAGAAACCCTCTTCCTAAAGAAGCAGTCACTACAAATTTTGTAGGGATATAGACAGACCTTGAATAAATAGTAGTAGAAGAGGCAGTAGCTCAAAATGAGGAAGTAATTCCCTTAGAAACACATGAAATGATGATAGCTACAAAAACAATTGATATTGAGGTGCAGACATATACCCCAGTCTTAGAGGAAACAACTCAATGCCTTGAGCATAATTCTACCATCAAGAGATTGGAGAAAGAATTGATGCAGTCTCAACAAACCCTGATTCAAAACATAAATGAATTATTGACTATGGAAGAGCATTAGGCACTCTAGTCCCAGAAACAGAGTTCTATTGTGGACAGACTAGAAGTAGAGCTTACATAGGCCCAAAAACAATTAACTCAATCTAGGGAGGAGATGGGTGCTATGGAAGAATACCAAGTATCCCAATCTCAAGCACAGGGTGTCACCATTGATAAGCTAAAGGTAGAGCTGGGACAAGCCCAATGAGCATTGGCTCAACACCAAGATGAGATGGTCACTAGGGCTGAACATCAAAAGATTTTTAAACAACTGAGGAGCATGACAACAACAAAGAGTGAGACCTATGTTGAGCTCACCAGAGCCCAAGGGAAGGTAAAGAAGGTACAAACCCAATTTGAAAAAGCTTTGGAGAAAATAAAAGAAATTTGCGATGTCTACTCTGATGCTATCAATTACAGAGCGCCTGCCACCAATTACACTTTATTCTTGCTGGAACGATATCTCTTATTGAGAGTGAAGGCCATCAGAGTAGGCAAACCCATTTCATTTTCCACTGTACCTAAGTTTATTTCATGTTTCAGAGAGTAGGACGAAAAGGTACAATACCTTATGTGTGAGTTACACTTTCATAATTTCATTCTGGAAGAAGAAAGGAAAGATAACCCTGGCCCATTCATAGGTGACATACAGTTTTGGGAATTTCTATCATTTACTCAAAACCAAGTCAGATGGGGTAAATCTCACAAAGCCTTCCTAAAGAGGGAAACTATGCCAGATCTCTGGGTCAGAGGAGAGCCTCGAAAGTCCTTTTGAACCATTATGAGACATAAAACCTTTATGAAAAGAGGGGGGGTCGTAGACTCCTTAGACCCTATCCATGTACAGTTTATACGTTTAGGTATCACACAGTTTAGAGAGATTAAGGAAGAAGCTCTTGTTGCTTCTAAAATGAGATGGGATGCATCCTCCAGTGAAGTAAAGAGTAGGGAACCCTTTGGGCACAGGAGTTTATTTGTAGCTACCATCATAATAGAAAGGTCTTATAGACTGCTCCAAGAGGAAGTAACTTCCTGGATTGGGTGTAGATATAATCCCCCTATCATCTAGTTTCCTCTAGAAAGTTACCAAAAAGATTATCAAATTAACAAGAAAAGGGAGGATGTTGCTTTTGGAGAACTCAAAAGAAGCAATGGATTTAGGAGGCCTAGTGAACCAACCTTTCCACCTTACAACATTACTGCTTTACATGTAACATCTCATATTGCATGAGGACATGCAAGAAGGTAACTTGGGGGGTATGTTAGGTTATGAAAAAGGTATAAATATCTTCCTTTTTCCCACATTTCATGATATCATCTTAATTCACTTTTCGGTTAAATAGGAACAAATAGGATAGAAAATGAATAATATACCCTTTAGTGTTATTTTTGAAATTAGATTACATAGATCCTAAAATATGATTGGAATTGTTTAATTTTGTTATAGGATTGGTTAAATATTGTCAAACATGAGATAGCAAAGGAAATCGTGAATATGCGCAAGTTATTGGAGGTTAAGGACTTTATGGCACAAGGCAGTTTTGAAGATGATTGAGTTTCTTATATTGTAACTTTATAATAGTAAAGAAATCCTGAGGATCTCTCGATCCTCAAGATAGCTTAATTTACCCTGATTATTGTAATACATAAGGGGTAATAGTCCTGGAAGGGATATAGAAGAATTGCACCCAAGAACTTAGAACTTAGAATTGCTCTGCATTAGCAGTTTTTGTAAATGTTGTACCAGCTATGAAATCAATAAAATCTTTAAACGGTTTTACCATTTCTACATATTGAGTTTCAAGTAGTAGTTCTTCTAAGGACCAAGGGTCCATTCTGAAGGAGCTATTGTTCGACCTGTAATTGTATCAATTCAATTTATGTTTTGTGATTCGATTCTCTTTTACAGTAGTTAAATGAATGCATAAGTGTGTTGATGATTTTATATGGTTTGTGTGCAAGAGATAGAAATTTCCTTAAGAATTAAATGATTGTTGTTCCATTTTCTATTACTGCAGTTTGATGTGTGATAGTTCCTCATAATTTCATATGCGTTGTTCCTTTTACTTAGATTCAAAATTGGTGTTCCTTTCAATTAGTTTACATTTGTTGTTCCTTCCCTTTAAGATATAGTTGTTGTTCCTTTCAATAGAAGTACAATTGTTGTCTCTTTCGATTAGATTACAGTCGTTGTTTCTTTCCATAGATAGAGTAATTCACCTTTTCTTTCCAGTAATTTGATTCATAGTAATAGTCAATTCTGCAAGTCTTTATTTAGATTCAATTACTTCTTTTAGTTTAAATGAATTAATTAGATTAATTATTTCCTTTCCATTTCACAGCATTAGATTTTAATTCCTAGAATATTTAGTGAATGTTTGAGGAACTTGATTGTTGATAAACTCATATTTTCTTTAACTACACAATTTTATCCTCTACGAGCTATCTGCATAGACTTTCCTGATATTCTTGAGATAAAAGAAGAATCCTTGGGTTGATAAATTAATGTTAAACTAAGGTTGTTTTTATACATCTTTAGACCCCAACAATAAGTTACAAGTGTTTCTGTTCTATGAGAAAGTGCAAGTGTGCATAGGGTCCGAAAGGTGTGCGTTGACATAGTCTGTTTAGAATCATAAGATCAGAAGAGATAATGTGAATCTTATATCTGCAAGGAGTGTGTAACGTTTGCAAGGTGTGCATGACAAATTCAATTTTGACTCAGAAGGTTCTGGAGAGATAGGTTGAAGAAGTTTGTCTGCAAGGAGTGCATGACAGAGTGTTTTGATTCAAAAGCTCAGGAGGAGTAGCGGAAATTATACACAGAGAAATTAAGTAGTGGAGGAGGACCTATTGCAAGGCATGCACAGGCTGAGATTTGACTAAGTGTCAAAAAAGAACATTTTAAGGAGGCAAAGGTTCAAGGAAGAGAAAGCTCAGGAGAAAGAGTTACGAGAAATATTCAAAGGGAGGATTCCTTTAAGGTTTCCCGGAATCCACAAAACAAGATCCCTCTAGGAGGATTTGGATCATTCCATACCATCAGTTCTGGGAAACGTTGGATGGAGAATTAGCCGCGAGGTGTTTCAACACTTTGGAATTCAGAGCATTTTGAAGTGTGGAGAAGCAAGATTTTTGAACTCGTGAAATCACAAGGTGAATCTTAACTGTTGGTTGTGAGGAGGCACATGGAAATAGATTATAGAATTCGAGAGATAGAGGTCTGGGGGGAAGTGACTATGAAGTAAGTGAAATTTTGCTAAGTTGCAAAACTCGAAGTATAGTTGGACTGACATATCCAGAGAGATGTGTGGCAAAGATCCATGGATTAGGGAAAAAGTGTTTTGGAAGGAAACAGAGGAGGATGTTTCTATATTATCAAATCCTAGAGTGGCAAAGGGGTTCACGCGCGTTTATAGCCCACAATCACATAGGAGAAAGACTCTATTGTGATACTAGTACTCACGAATCGATATTTCCAAGCGCTAGAGAGCGGAGTTGCGAGTAGTTCAAACCTACAGGAAATGTCAAGGTGACCTGTGTGTGTATCGATTGTTTGGGGTATCTTGAAGGCTCGAAGAGATAATTAGGCTCAAGAGATTGAATATTCAAGACCAGGAGGTCACGGAATCCTGAGGAGAGAAGCGGGTTGCGTGTCATCACTAATATTTCCACAGGCATAACCTCCTATCTCTCCTCCTTTGTGTCTTCCTCTTCCTCGAGGAAAATAATTTCTTCCACCATACTGCCTCCCTATGGAGCTTCCTCCTCTTTCTGTATGACTGTGGGGATTTTCAGTTTCATCTTTGGTTTTCTGTGCCTTGTCATGGATAATTCCCTTACCCCTGCTTGGGATTCTTCCTTTTCTTCTTTGGATTTTCTTTTTGTACACTTTCTCTTCTGCTTTCAGGGAAGCCTGATAAGCATCTTCAACTATCCTCATAGTCGCCATGGTGATTTCATCTTGAATTTCATATCTAAGGCCATTTGTATACCTAGAAACTTTCTCTTCATCACTCCCATGGTAACCATATCTAATGTTCAGCCTATAGAACTCTTATGTGTACTATTTCACTATCATTCCTTTATGTCTTAGGTTTTTTAATCTCCTAGACATATTTGTTTGATAATATTTGGGTATGAATTTAGCCTTTAGCTTGGCTACCATTATGTCCCATCTTTTAATTTTATGTTTTCCTTTTCTTATTATGTCTGCCTACATTTCATCCCACCATAGTGTTGCATTCCCCTTTAGCCTTGTGACAACATTTTTTACTTTATTGTCAGCATCGACATCCTCATAGTCGAAGTATTTGTCCATTTCTCTTATCCATTCTAGTAGCTCTTCCACATACAAATTTCCTTCATACATTGGGATTTCCATTTTTTCTTTGGATCCTATTTTTACAACAACTCTCAGCAAGTGTTCTTCTACAAAATCTTCGCCTGCAGCTCCTTCAGCTTCTACTTCTTCAATTTCAACCTCACTGATGTCTCCTCCATCTGGTGCTCTCCTATGTGCAGTTTCCATGGCATCTAGCCTTGCATAGAGTCACTTCATTTCCTTCTCCATTGTTGGATTCACTACAGGTTTGTCACTACATCTTCTTGGTGGCATGGTGCTTGTTGGAGCCACCTTTGTTTTTCTAGACCGTCACAAATTTCATTCTTAATGCTCGAAATTGAAAGATGGTTTTCGTTTTTTCCCTCTGTGGTTTAAAAATCTCTGAAGCTTTATCACGCGAGTAGCGATGATTATTGTACTCTCGAGACGAGTCCTAACTTTCATAAAAATGTTTCCTCTTTGTTCTACATCGGGATCTCGTAGGTCGGATACTACAATTCATGTAGTTCACACGTCCCGAGCTACGAAACGACGAAAATGCTTTAATTTTTCACCTAGGGCCGTAATGGGAGTAAAGTTTTCCTAAACCATGATTAAAAAGTCATCGGGTTTTCGCACCTCAGCATTCACCAAATCCAAAAATTTATTGTCATAGCCCCGATAGCCGAGAACACAAGGTCCTTATTTTAGTAACCCGTGTCAAGGTTAAAGGTAAAAGCTAAACCATGGTAAAAATTCTGTCAGCATTTCGCCACTCGGCGTTTTCCTTTTCAAAAGTTACACCGTCTAAACCCCGACTGGAGAAATCATGATAAGGATATAAACGTAATTAATTAATTACTAAATCTGAGTTTATCTTCCCTTTTTATTAAGTCGTATTATCATGATCTCGCGGTTTCGCATCTCGGCATGCAAACCCCCCGGAAACTTATTTTTGAAGCTCTGAGTCGCGATAGGGCGAATATAATAATTATGAAATTAATTGAGCCCCTAATCACGATTTTTTTTTTTTATTAACCAAAATTGATCATCCCAGTATCGGGTGTTAGAGGTTCAAAGTGTTAAAGTAAAACCTCCGATATAACGAATACCGAAATATTGATTAACGTTGGTAAAACTGGATTAATTAAGATAAATCAATACATATCTCGTGTTTCGATGCTTGCGCGATTTACAAGGTAGCCTTATTCTTTCCATACGTCAACTGACATTTTAAACCGCCAAAATTTTATGGCATTAATGAGGAAATAGGGAAAATCGATGAATATAACAGCGGATTTTTATGGCAAAATTTATTTCTAAACATGATTTGACAGAATTGTTCTGAAAGGTACCGAGTTTTTGAATATATATAAGAGTTGCGGTTCATTATAACAAATGCATTTTCATATCATGCAGAGCACATTATCTCTGAGCAAACTGACTTCTATATGTATACATATTTCTATCGCAGAAGAGCTAAAACACAATCTCCAACCATGGCTCCACGAAAAGCATCCAAAGCCAATGTTGAGGTTTTGGGACAAGGCTCAGACAATGTCGCTGATACTTCACCTCGAAGTATCGACTCGGTCCCGAATTGGTCATTCATTTCAGATGTTCTGCAGGAAGAATTGGTGGATTATTCCGATGACTCTAGTGACAACGAAAAAGATGATATAACCACCAAGTACAAAATAGTCATCCAATATAGAATGCACAAAGTAGAAGACAGGCCACGATTGCTTCCATATTATGACATGGTCCGATGGGAATTAGACCATGTGGACATAACGACCAGAACCATCATGAATGAGCAGAAAGTCACCATCGGGACTTTCAAGCCAAAACATCTGCAAGCCATGTATAAGCTGCCCACAACGTCCGACCACACATATGGAGCCGAATTCTTGGATGAGTTCAAGCAGAAGGAATGCATACAGTATGATAAAACCATGCCCAGTTTAATAAAAGATTGGGTTTCAAACACCGCGAAGTTCAGAGCTGATAGCCACGACATATATTCAATCACTTCTTTAGAACCGCAGTACAAATATGTAGCCATGATGACATGCAGGTTATACAGGAGAGAGGACACCTCACATTGTTTTCTTCTGTGGCTGCCTCTAATGTTTCGAGTCGCCAAAGGTAGTTCCTTCGACTGGGAAAAAATGTTGTCCAATAGCTTGACCAGTCGGGTCACAGAGTATCAAGCGCAGAAAGAGACCGGGAAGGCGTCTTCATTTTTCATGACTGCATACATTATGGATGCAGTTTGTTTTTTAACACCATTTCCCTTAATGAGCTGGAGTCAGAATCTAGCAGAGGACGAGCCCATACACGTTTATCATGCAAAATTATGGGAAAACAAAGCGACAAATTTTGTGTATGAAATCTTCAACTGGATGATGGTGCCCCTGCATGTCACTATTTTCGGTCACCCGCCACCCAGGATCTCGGACAACATAGTAATGAATCTGAGAAACATAGCAGACTGGTATGTAGAAGAAGAATTTTCATACCTCAGATTTTTTGGGGCTTCAGTCCCCCCGCATGCATTGCCATTGTTCATTCCCGACAAGCTGGCTTGTCGTGAGGTTGCTAGGCAAACAATAATTGGTGGTATAAGAAAAGAGCTTAAGGGATACTCAAAGAAGGTATGGCCACCTTTTACTATTCATTTGAATTCTTATTCTTTATTAGATTTCAGGCATGCAAAAGCTGAGGCAACAGCCCTGGAAGACCTAAATTTAGTCCTCATTGAATACAAAAAGCACGATCCGCAAAGGGTCGTGGGCAATCATTTGGCCAGTTGTGGGCTCAAGAGATTTGAGCACGAGAATTCACCCTCGGATGACATTTTCTGAGGTGCAAGGTCCTATGCCGAGATTCTAGCTTGGATACAAACTTTGGCACCCGAAGAAAGAATTGATGTTCTGAAGTTTCAAGAACATCGACGTAGTTGTCTTCCCACAATGTTGTAGGGTGAAAGTCTGAGTACGTCAGAGGCGAAACAGAGAGATGCTGAAGGCTCTAAGGATGTGACCCCTGATAAAGAAAAACATCAAGACGAGGGAGAGAAAACTATGAGTCCGAAAGTAGAGATAAAGACTCCTGACGCGCCGAAGAAGTAGAGTCCAGTTACTACTCCGGGAAAATCAGTGAAGCAGATCGAGGAACCTATCACATCAGTTGCCCCCTTGCAGTCGACTCAGGGAAATATTGATGAAGGATGGATTTTCAATGAAGATTTGAGGCCTATAAGGGTATAATAACTCCCTCCGAATGAGTTTTTCTTCGATAAGAAGAGAAAGGTAGTGGTAAAGAGGGAATTCGATCAGGAAGGAGAGTCAACAGCAAAGAAATACAAAGTCATAATTGATGGGAAGGACAAGAAGAATGAAAAATTCACGACTGAAATAGCAAGGACATTAGGAGCATATGCCTTGGAAAACCAATTCTCACTCGGGCTTTTGAAAAACCAGCTTAAATGAAAAAATCGCCTCATCAAGACCCTTGAAGCTAGACTAGCCACAGCAACAGAAACTGCCAAAGACTAGGCGAGCGTAGGAATAGAGCAGGCCAGGTTGGCTGATAAAAATAAGATAGAGCTACTCAAGACTAAGCTCGAGCAAGCACATCTAGTGGTCTGAGATGGTAAGATGCAAGCGAGCCAGCAAAGAGATTTGATCCAACAACTGCAGGCTAGGGTGGAAATCGCCGAAAGAAAAGTGATAGATATCGAGATGTTTCAGTCCTAGGAGATGGAGATTTAGGGCAGAGTCTCTGCAGCTCAACTAAATTTACTTGACAAGGTAGGGGAGATTTGGGACAATTGCTCACTGGTTAATCAAGTTTTGGAGAACTTATCTCCCAGAGAAAGGGAAGCTGGAGCAACACGGGTCGCCTTCCAAGAGGCTGTAATAGCCACAAACAACAGGGGTTCGGGAAGTACTCCCAGGTTCACCATTTTAGAGCAGACTAGAGGAAACATTCTATTAAAAGAATGGGAGCACAACATCACCAAAGGAAAGCAGCAAGACAAAAAGGTAATGAATTCCTTAGAAGAGGGCTTTAGTTCTATATATGGCGATCTGCTAGGCATTGATAGCGGAGGTAATGCCGAGGCGTTGATGCAAATGAATATGGAAAAAATATCTCTTGATCTAAAGGAAAAATAGGAAAGAGATTCGACCGAGATTTCCCAAGGGACTATGGCAGACATAGTCCAAATAGACAAATGCATGATTAGACCAAGCACGCAATTATGTGCTATCGACATCATAGATGGACAGATGGAAGACAGGCTGTTGCAGTTAGCTCGAGAATGTTACTTTTTTGAAGCCAGTTGTCAAGCAGAACCGTCGAGGCTGATATCTCAGCTGGTTGAAAGATGTTTCACCTGTACCGAGCACCCATGAGGACAAACGTCTGGCACCAAGTGAAGAAAGAGAAGAAGAAATGGAGCGATTTCTCTCCTCCCTATCATAACCGAAATTTTGTGACGATTGAGATTCTATCTTATTTGTAAAACTGTATAAATATACCACAAAAAGAAAAGAAAAAAGGCTGGACCTTTTTGTGTCGATTGTTTTACAAATTTGGGAGTTAATACAAAGAAAATCTGAAGATTCTCAATTCTGTCATGACTGTGTTATGAGTTTGTTTTCTTGTATCTCATATTTTGTTTCATTTCGTATTCCTAACTGATGAAAGCTTCGTTATAATTTAGTACGACCACTACTATAGCAAATAGATTTTGGTTTTCTATAATTGTTTACTATTTTTCCTCTATACCAGCTATCAACAGGTGTAAGACCAGTCAACACTTTCAGAATTCTATATATATTTTATGCTACATCAGGTTATTTCCTTACATTTTTCCTCTCCTGTTTATACGTAAGATTCTCCCTTGATATGAGCCTTACACCATAGACAACTACATGTTTTTCTTCCACCTCATACATTTTATTAAGATATAACTTAGTTACGGGAAAGAGCCTTTGATTTGCACCCTGTTTTTTTTTTCGAACCGTGAATTCTCTTTTATACGACCAAATTGAGACAACACTTAATTTCTCTCTGAATTTTTTTCTTATTTTACTATTCCTCCATGACTGTCCCTGTACCAACCCAACCTAATATCGAACCCAGATTATCAAATCAAATGCACATTTCCTTAAACCTTTTCGACACTATTCTTAAAATAGCTACTACCAGGGTTGAACTCGAACGTTCATGGGTTGTGATTGAATAGGATATAACTATCCAGGAACAGTTGGAAGCTAGACAACGCCAACGTAGAAATATTCCTTAGTTTCCTTGGCCGAAGGTTGAAGTTGCTCTCTTCTCCACCCTTTAACCACTTTCAGATCCCTAGACACTGTACTTCTAAGCCTTAAGTACAGACTCTAGAACAAGAGTGCTAACATTTCTTCACACAGAGCTTAAATTATGGCTCTAATAGCACTTGATGAAAACCCTGTTCTCTACCTTGGGATCTGCGCGACCTCCTGGTCTAGGATCATTCAAGAACATGAGTCAGATTGACTCTTGGGCTCCTGTTGAGCCCCAAAACCTTTTCCACAGGCCTCCTTTTGTTCTCAATGAAGGTTCTTTGCAACCCATGGGATTTTTCCCTTGTCACTTTTCATTTTTAATTTTAAATTATAGGCACTAGCTCTTTTCTGCTAAGCCCCTTTTCCTCATATGACCATGAGCGATGAATCAGGTCTTAATAAAAAATATGTTATGCCTTTTGGATTTAGAGCTTCTATCAACCACCACTTCCTTTCAAACTCTCGATGTGATATTCCCTGAACTCACAAGATTTCTCTACGTTCCCCTCCATATCTTTTTTATTCTCTTTTTTAGATTCATTTTTATTCTTTGGTCTGTCTACAAATATTCTTGTCTGGGTGACATTTTCTTGTGAGTTAGCTTCATTGTCACATTCTTCAAATATATACATGGACATCTCGCATCCTTCCATCTACACAGTTTCATAACTTTCATCAGGTGAGTAATAATTTTCTTGTTCACATACTTCCTCATCATACACATCATCCAGGACAACTACGTTGGGAGTAGGATGCCTGGGAACTCTTGGTCTTTGTGGATTGTGAGTGTTTTCAAACCTCACTCTATTTTCATAGGGAGGGTTACTTATTTTCTTTGGGACTGAAATTCTTGGATTTTCCACATAATTTTCTCCCATTCTTAGTCTGGTTATCTCATTCTGCATTTATTTGATATTTGTATTCATCTATGCAATTTCAATTCTTTGCTTAGTTTCTTGTGCTGCCACAGCTTCAACCTTTACATTAGGTATGGTTCCATTGAAAAGTCCTCCTCCCATTCTTTGGTTTTGAGCTAGTTGATTCTTGAATTCTTCGTTCTTCCTTGAACTGGAAGCTCCTTGATTATCAATACTTAATCCTCCCAGCCGTCTTTTTACTTTTCCTAGTATAATGTCGGGTTCAACACTTTTTTCAATAATAATTTCTTCCATCTTAGTGGATTTAGTCATGGCCTCCTCCATGGTATCCATTTGGAATGTTCTAATAACATATTTCACATTCGAGGGAATTTCATTGTTATAACAATTGAGAATGACTAGGCCATTCGATATTTAATCTTCTGGAATCTTACTCAAGGTTTTATTGAACCTTAGATTCAAATCTCATATCCTTTCATTCTTCCTCAAACCGATCTGGGTGAAATCGGTGAGAATGATATGATAAGAAATTGGAGGGGCGAACATAGCTAGGAACATAGCTTCAAGGTCATTAAATGAGCAAATTGATATACTAGGAAATTTTGTATACCATTCATAGTCTCTTCCTGATAAGGTTTGCAGAAATAACCTTACCATGGCATCATCATACTGAACATGGTGAATATCACAAACATCAAGAAATAAGTGTAGATGCCTCTTTGCATCGATTTATCCATCTATAGAACATTCCTTTAGGGTGCCCTTAGGGAGAACAAGGAGATCATGTTTTTGACCTAGAAGATTCAAAGGACAATCTCTTATTCTTCTTCTATTTTCAAACCTTAAGTTTTCTTGATTTCTTGCAACATCTCTTCCACCTCCTTGTCTCTCCTCATGATGCTCGTCTTGGGGTTGTTCATTTCTTTTTTCCATGTCCAGAGATATTCCAGGAATATATTTTTCACTTCTAAGTATAAATAATTTCTTTCTTTTACTTCTGGTAATGGAACCCTTGTATCCATCCATAATAAATCACAACCTTGTTCTTGTGTTTCTCTAGCAAGCCTTTGGTTTCTTCAGTCTTGTCACTCATATCTCCTCTATCTTCGAAGGATTTATCTTTCTTATTCTTGGACTAATATCTTCTAGGACCTTTATAACTCTTCTTGAGTCTCAACTATTTTTATTACCAGATTGTAGAATTGGTGTAAGATAATTCATTGATTGTTCAATCCAATTTCTAAGCGGGGTTAATCAGCCTGGGGAAAAGTCATATATTTTTTCAAAAAATACTAGACCAGGTTCCAAGTTTCATTTCACTCCCTAATATGGTCACCAAAAATGTTGACACTTGAATCCGTTAGGACCAAAATGTCAACCTCACGAGGATGTAAATCCCCCTGTATTTTTATAGAGGTGGTACTCCTCTTTAGATTTTTATGGGAATTTTAGATATTTAGGATGTGGGACTTGACAGAAGTCCATTGTAATCTTTCAAAGAAATATAAATGTTTCAAGAAAACAAAATGAAAATGTATTGTTTTATTTTAAAGGAAAGTAGATGAGAAAGGACCAGGAATCGAACAAATTCACACATTTAAAGAAAATATGGAAAATTTCCTCACATCCATCATAGTTTAACTAAATATTTATGATCACATAAAAATAAAAGATGGTGGTCTACATGCATAAGATAACTTTAACATAGTGAACATGTGCAAATCAAATAGAGATAATGATAGATCAACCTCAAATACTTTATATTCATAACTCTGTGTTACAAAGTACATTCTATATTGTTCCTGAAATAACTCTCTTGAAATTTCTAAAAAATATATAATCTATTATATATTATTTGAAATTTAAAATGTGTTTGTCTTAAGGACCGGGATTGGGGCTCCCACTGACTATAAAGAAAATATACACAAGAATTTAATCTTGTATAAGGATGATGGTGGGCAGTAAAAGAACAATAAGACCTGGTAAGAAGAAAACAGGAGTTATCAATCTTTGGTTAAACCTTTCTAGTGAAAGATGTGACGTCCCTCGTGCTGCCAAGCCAGCGAAGTCAACTGCAATCAAGCTATGCCCAAGATCTGATAAGCACATATATATAATGAAAATTTAAAAAAAGATAAACATTTTGATCATACACATAATCATGCGGAAGAAACAATAAACACATACATGCAATATATATATATCTAACTATAATAACATTATAACACATGTGAAATATACACAACATACAATTAACACATAATTAATACTTATATTTTTATGAGAAAACCACCGACTAGATGCAAACCTTCCACAAATATCCCAGCCTTAGACCATGCTACCCCATCCTATCAGCAGTAGGTCACCTCGAGCTGGGACTAAACTCCACCTAGGGAAAAGGAAATCCTAGGCTAGGTTGAGACTATGGAAAGATGCATAGTGAAATAGGAATGATTCCTTCCAAGGTGCCTATGTATGCCCAATTCTCACAAAATCTCATTCCCCACATGCCTATCCCACCCTGGGAATATACACCGTCATTGTTCCACAATCCATAGACTGCTCCACTTCCTTTATAGGGCTTCAACAACAAACCAAATCAGGAATTCTCAGATCTTTGTAGTTGCTTTTGCACTCCCTCTAGGAGAAATCAATTCCCCAACAACCTCCCTCACTTGGAGAGAGTTTCTCACAAGATTGACAACCTTCTTCTTCAACCACATGCCTGACAAGTTGCCTCTTCAAGCAACTAGGTAATCACATTAGAAAAAATGGGTGAGACAAGAGATGACTCAGCCAAATACAGAGGTTCATTATGGTAATGGGTTCAACAATGGTGAAATTGGATGACTGCATGCCTTCTCATTACATGAGTGAATGGGTGTGAAGGATGGCCAGAATCTATAGTGAACTTGTGAGGAAAGATGGAAAGAATGATCAAAATGGTGAGAGAGAACCCCCACAATTATGGAATTTCCCACATAAATATGCATGCATCTTGGATGACACTTGGCTCTCTAGGATCTTGTTCCTCTCCACTTGGAGTTCATTCTTCCCCCATAGGAACTTAGGATAACATGGTTTATTCCCAATCTTTAGTAATTTAGGAAATATATTATAATATCCCCTTGGGTTAAGCCCTCAAGCTTAGCCCCTTTTTCCTATCCTCTCAACCACCTTCCATTTCGCTTCCTAGTGGAGCTTACTCCCCCATAATATTTCTTCTTGTTCGGTCTACATGCAACAATGTATTTATATTAGTGATCTTCATAATAACATATACAAAAAGTAGACTCATTGGCCTTATCATCTAGGCTCTTTGTTCTAATAACACATAATCCTCCCAAATTACTAATACTTGTCTCACCAGCCTATAAGCACCATTTAAACATCATTATAATTCAATAGGGGCTCGACCTTCGGGTATTACAATCCCCTCCCCTTATTTTTGAACTGTCCTCGGTGCAACTCATTTACATAACATCAACAAAATTTCCAAAATCTTCAAAAAGATGTGGGTATTCTTCCCACATAACATATTCATGCTCCCAAGTTGCATCCTCAGGACCGTACCAGGTCCATTGGACCTTTACAAACCCTATGGATCGATTCTAGATCTATTTGATTTTTTGGTCCAGAATGCGTACAAGACGCACTTGAAAAGTGCTTTCTTGCTCCACCTGAATCACGTTCCAATCAATAACATGATTAGCATTAGATATATCTTTCTTAAGAAATGATGGAATATTTAATGTATATACATAGATGTAGTTAATGCAAGCATGTAAGCTATTGGTCCATTCCTCTCTAGGATTTCAAGCAACCCACAATATCTAGTTCCCAACTTGGAACAGTTTCCGAACTTCGGGGAAATTTTTTTGGCCTTCATCTTCAATAAAACATGATCAACTAGTTTAAATTCCCCATGAGTTCTATTCATTTAGCAATGTACTCAACAATCTCCTTTTTCATTCATGGGAAATAAGATTGGCTATTGACTACTGAAACTGTTTTATGATATCCTAGATTTCCATCATAAGGTATATTATGCATCTCTTTTAAAATTTTACCCCTTAATTTAGGCGAATTCGGTACATAAATTCTATTCATGTACACAATAATTCTATCAATTCCCACATCGTAATCTTCATCTTTCTGTTGCATTTTAGCTTGATGTAATTTTGTTACCAATTCCATGTACTGCAAATCAACTTTTGCAGCCTCAGAAATTCTACCTTTAATATCACTCTGATACATGCTAATGGTTGTAGCATGAAGTTCATGCACTCTCGTATTGAGTGCATCGACCACTTTTTTCTCCTTTCCTTTGATGTGTTTAATATCAAAGTCATACTCACAGAGGAATTCCAACCATATGCTCTCCCTAACATTCAAAGTTGGATAATCAAACAAATACTTCAGACTATTATGGTCTATCCTCAGCTCAAACGTCTTTCCCATGAGGTAGTTCCTCCACTTCTTCAAAGCATGCACTATGACTGCCAACTCCAAATCATGAGTGGCATAGAAACTTTCATGCTCTTTCAATTTTCTGGACTCGAAACATATCACAAACCCATTTTGACTGAGGACTTCATGATCAGGGGATGAAATTTTGCTCAAAAATTCAAAGTGCTTGGAATCACTTCAAATCAAATGAGAGCATAGGCCTCATCATTGCGAACCGAACGCAACTCATTTCATCTCAAACGAACGTCGGGAGCGATAGATATCACGATCTATTTGAATCGTCAAACAGGTAAAAAAAAGGACGTTGATTGTGCAGTCCGTACAGGCTGACGTGGCAGGGGCCATACGATGACGTGGCAGAGACCGTATGATCGTATGCTGATGTGGCATGTGATGGAATGGCATTTTTTGATTTGCAGATGTGGTCGAATTATGATGTGACACATGGCATCATTTTTGGTTAATGGTGTGGTGCCACATGGCCCAGTCATGGGCTGCCATGTGGCACCCCGTTATTGGCTATGGTTTGTTATTTAAAATTTTATTGGGTCCATGGGGGTCGAACCTCGGACCTCCCCACTGGTGTAAATCCTTAACAAAGTCTGCTCGACCAACATACCACCATTTGTTCCTTGCTATATGAGTGGGTTTATATAAATTTAAGTTTGTATTGTTTATTGTTTGGCGCGGGGGTCGGCCTGGGGCTTAGCCCCAGCCCATGGTTATAACACTCATATCATATGACCATGTCATATGACTTTAGTACAGCGGGAGCGTGTGAGTTTTGGGTTTTCATTTGTGGTTTAAAACGGTTGAAACGACCCGCCACATGTTACGGTTCTATTTTCCTATGGGACAGAGCCCTTTTTTTAAAATGCGCGTGGTCACATGGACCCATGTGCCCGAGAGCTTGGCGGTTAGGGGTTGGCGTGCCCATAACCATCCTACAGTTCGCACCATTAGCATGGTTGCATTCAGTGCCAGGTTTTTATGCTTTTAATAGCGTGTGTGCTAGGTTGAATGAACAAAGGGTGCAATTTGTAGATGCAGAGACAACAAGCTTGAAGAGGAGACTTCCAGGAAGCCTAACTTCTTCATTGTTTGGCCAAACGAGGTGCCAAAAAATCCCAACTAGGGGTTTTTGGATGCTCTGAAGCCATTGGAGCAGTCTGTTGGTCAATTTGAGCATCATAAAGCACATTTTTGAGCACTTTTATCAATTAATAAGAATGATCCATTGGACGCTGGACCAGGAGATGTAGCCCAAGAGAGGGGTGAACTCCTTTATCATTTGCTATGTTTATGTGCTTATGTTCATTGATTATGCTACTGTTTATTTTTGTCTTAAATGATTAAATCCTATTAATGATGTGTTGCAAAGTTGATCCATTTTCTTTTAACACATAAACTTTACTTGCAAATATTTCCAAGTTTACAAGTCTTCTTCATTTTTAGATCAAGTTGGTATCAGAGCACTGGTTTTTGAAGACTTGATT
>ML779528.1:1281967-1298425 GCA_009831015.1 Picea engelmannii
GATATGGTCCTTTCAAGATTATCGACAAGATTGGTAACAATGCCTTTCGTTTAGATTTGCCTCCTTATATGCAAATGTATGCAGTCGTTAATGTTGAGAATTTGAAATTGTATGAGCCTCCATTGATTGATGATCATGGAGAGAATGTTCATATTCCTTCTATAGATGATTTTCCCCCAGAATATCTAACAGAACTGCAGGAAGACACCATCCTTGACAGGAGAATGCGAACTTCAAAACGAGGAAATGTGGAGTATCTTCGAGTTGGTCTTAAAGGTACAAATCCAAGAAAATGCAAGTGGATTGAGGTTGGAAGGGTGAGGGAACTATACCCTCATCTTCACATAGACTAAATATAGTCTTTTGGAGGTCCAAAAGCTTCCCAATGGGGGGGTGTGATCAGGGGATCAAATTTTGCTCAAAAATTCAAAGTGATCAGAATCGATTCAAATCGAATGAGAACATAGGCCTCGTTGTTGCGAACCCAACGCAACTCATTTCGTCTCAAACGTACGTCGGTAGCGAGAGATATCGCGATCTGTTTGAATCGTCAAACAGGGAAAAAAACGGACGCTGACTGTGCAGTCCATACAGGCTGGCGTGGCAGGGGTCGTACGATGATGTGGTAGAGACCATACGGTCGTACGCTAATGTGGCATGTGATGACATGGTAGTTTTTGATTGGCAGATGTGGTCGAATTATGATGTGACATGTGGCATCATTTTTGGTTAAGGGTGTGGTGCCACATGGCCCAGTCATGGGCTGCCACGTGGCACCCCGTTATTGGCTATGGTTTGTTATTTAAAATTTTATGGGGTCCATGGGGGTCAAACCCCATACCTCTCCACTGGTGTAAATCCTTAACAAAGTCCACCTGACCAACATACCACCGTTTCTTCCTTGCTATATGAGTGGGTTTATATAAATTTTAGTTTGTATTGTTTATTGTTTGGCGCAGGGGTCGGGCTGGGGCTTAGCCCCAACCCGTGGTTATAGCACTCATATCATATGACCATGTCATATGACTTCAATACAGTAGGCACGCGCCTATTTTGGGTTTTCATTTGTGGTTTAAAAAGGTTGAAATGACCCGCCACATGTTACGGTTCTATTTGTCTATGGGACGGAGCCCTTTTTTAAAAATGCACGTGGTCACATGGACCCATGTGCCCGAGAGCTTGGTGGTTAGGGGCTGGCATGCCCATAACCGTCCTACAGTTTGCACCATTAGTGCGGTTGCATTCGGTGTCAGGTTTTTACACTTTAAATAGTGTGTGTGCTAGGTTGAATGAACAAAGGGTGCAATTTGTAGATGCAAAGATAGCAAGCTTGAAGAGGAGACTTCCAAGAAGCCTAACTTCTTCGTTTTTTGGCCAAACGAGGTGCCGAAAAAGACCATCTAGGGGTTTTTGGAAGCTCTGAAGCCATTGGAGCAGTCTGTTGGTCAATTTGAGCATTGTAAAGCACATTTTTTTATCACTTTGAGAAATTAATAATAATGATCCATTGGAAGCTGGACCAGGAGATGTAGCCCAAGAGAGGGGTGAACTCATTTATCATTTGTTGTGTTTATGTTCTTATGTTCATTGATTATGTTGCTATTTATTTGTGTCTTAAATGAGTAAATCCTATTAATGATGTGTTGCAAAGTTGATCCATTTGCTTTTAACACATAAACTTTACTTGCAAATATTTCCAAGTTTACAAGTCTTCTTCATTTTTAGATCACTTCACCAAGTCCTTCTTTGCATGCATCTATGAAAACCACAAAATATTCATTTGGATCATAAATCCTCATAATTGGAGCACTGGTTGACAACTACTTCAATTGCTGGAAGCTCTTTTCACACTCTGATGTCCATCAAAACTTCACCCCCTTCCTTTGCAAGGAAGTGATTGGGTGAGCAATTATCGAAAACCCTGCAATGAATATTTTGTAGTAACCAACTAGAACCATGAAGGACATGACTTCTTTGACATTCGTAGGTTTTGTCCACCCTTTAATGGACTCAATAATTTTAGGGACCACTGGAATCCCTTCTTCAGATATGATATTCGCCAAATAGTGAATTATGTTTTGATAAAATGTGCACTTCTCAATTTGTCATACAACTGGTGCTCTCTTAGCAATTGTAATACAATCCTCAAATGATGATCATGTTCTTATTATGAGTTGGAATACACAAGGATTCCATACAAAAACACAATGAAAAACTTGTCTAAGTATTCTTGGAAAACACCATTCATCAAGCACATGAAAACAACCGGTGCATTTGATAACCCAAATGGCACCATTGTTAATTCGTAGTGACCATACCTTGTCTTGAAGGAGGTCTTGTTGATCTCTTCATCTCTGATTCTTACTTGATGATATCATGACCTGAGGTCAATCTCTAAGAATATCTTTTCATCCTTTAACTAATCAAGGATATCATCGATCCTTAAAAAAGTATACTTGTTCTTTATAGTTACTTTATTCATTTGTCTGAAATTGATGCACAATCTCAATGTCCCATATTTGTTCTTCACAAACAAGGTTGGGGCACCCCAAGGTGACATAGTTGGGAATATAAACCCCTTCTTTAGAATCTCTTCAAGTTGCATTTGCAACTTATTCAACTCTAGTGTACTCATTATGTAGGGAGGCTATGATACTGGAGCTGATCCAGGTATCAAATTTATAGAGAAATCAATATCTCTCTTTGGGGGTACTCTAGGTATCTCCTTGAACGCATCATCAAAATCTTTTAGGAATGAGTGATCCTCCATATTTGGAATCTTGTCCTTAGGTGATTCCTCCATATGAGGTGCGAATAATTGGAATCCCTTCCTATAACACATCTTCAGCTGCATTGATGAGATCTCTCAGATAGTAACTTCTCTAGGGATTCCTTGGACTGGTCTTAAGCTCCCTTCCTCATCCATGAAAGTAAATTTATTATTACGATAGTCTAATACAGCATGGTGTTGGTCCAACCAATCCATACCAATTAGATAGTCATATAAGCCCAATGGAAGGATGTTCAAATCTTCCTTGGTACTTATCCTATGCATGTCCACTGGACATGATTTAACCATTTCAACAACTTCTCTCTTGGTTCTTGTAGCTAGTTGTATCAGACAAGATTTATCATTCTTGCTTCTTGGTAAAATAAATATATCCACTACCTTAGGATCTATATAGCTATGACTATCTCCTGAATATATTAAAATAGTAAAGGCATGGTTATTGATCATACCTTCAACTTCAATCATGTGTGATTGAAACTCAACTTTCTTGTTGTTCAGGGCTGCATAGATCCTAGGCATACTTATGCCCATGTCCTCAATTGTTTCTACTTGCTGTACATTATGGACAACTCTCACTTTGTCATTTTTTTGAGGAAAATATCTATACTTGTGGTCTCCTTTACAACTCCAACATTGAATGGGTGCATGCCTTGCAATTTTCCAACCAACCTCAACCATTATGTTCTCTCTAAAAGAGGTTTTCCTTGAGGATTGTTTCTAAAAATGGGTGGCTTGTTCCCCTTCTATGTATGTTCCTTCTTAAAATTCTTCTTATCCTCCCAAGACTTCTATAAAGTAGGCTTTACTTTTTGTTGATCATATAATAATTTTTCTCTCCTTATGGTTTCTTCCAGAGTCTTGGGATCATCATATTGGATTTTATCACTGGTGAAATATGGCAGTCCACTCAGGTACCTCTGAATATTTATTGTCTCATCCTTGATGAAGGGGACATACTTCAACAACTCTAGAAATCTCTTTTCATATTCCTCAATAGTCATTCTTCCCAGATTGATTTCAAAGAACTCTTTCATTTTTTTATCATATTACCTCTTAGTTAGGTATTTCTTCTCAAAATGCCTCTTGAATTCCTTCCAAGTCACATGCTTCTCTTTGATGTGTTGTATTCGAACCAGCAGATCCCACCACATGGATGCATATTCTTTAAGCTGGTAGATAGAAATTCTTCCTTCTGCATGGGAAGAATTGTTATGCAATTGGAATTACTTCCTCATTCCTAGCATCCATGTCTCAATATCCCCATCCTTCTTATGCTCACCATCAAAGTAGGAAGTTTGATCTTATTCATTTCTCCTTTCAACTCATCCATCCAAGACCTCCTATGATTCCTAAAAGGGGATGGACTTATAATACTATGTGATATCCTATGGGAATGTTTTTGGGAGTGATGGTGATGTCTTCTACCACTCCTTCATCGTCCTTTCTTCTCATGGGTGTCATGGATTCTTGATTTGCTGGAGCCACTCTCCTTATTCAACTTCTTTTCAATTTTGTCTAGGATTTTTATTAACTTCATATTGAAGTATTCATGTTGTTCCTTGGCCTTCATAAGCCTCTCATTATCATCCTTGTGGATCTAGACATCTCTCTGCAATTTTCTGATGGTCTCAACAAGATTTATGTACTTCCTTTCCTCCTCCATGTCCATTGGAGTTGGTTCCTTACAAACCTAATTGGACATTCAACCATCTCATTTCATATTCTTGGTTGAAGAGAACCTATGTATCCTCCATATCTCTTCACTCTATGCTGGATCTGATCTAACAACTATTAATTCTGCAAAAATCTGCAACCAACAGAACTTTGTCAAGATGACTATACTTAATAATTTCATGAAAACATGAACCGTTCTGATTCATTAATATATATAAAACTTATTTTATGTTTAGTTTCTAAGAAATTGACTAGTTAAATCCAATTTCTAGGTGAACATATATCTTCCACTATTTAAGATCTTTCCAATGCCTACTTCAATGCTCAATTTTGAGTTTTGAGCAAGAAGTTATGGATATTTGAACAATTTGTCCCTTTCTTGTTCTTAAACAAACTTTCAGGTGCTATCCCCTTTCTTTCGCCCCCCTAATTCATGTGACAAAGGGTTGTGACCAAGTGATAATCATTAGGATATTATCATGTGCTTAGGGCCTCTTAGGCTCCAGAACCTCAGGGATTCAGAGGATCTACCTCCATTACTATACATATTCCCCAAACATTGATTCTTCGAATACTCGAAGGATGTACTGATCAATGGTCCTTATTCATTTTTTATATATATGGTGGATAGGATATTCGGGAATCCATGCTTCCGTGGTTTCCAAAGTACATCACAACAAAGATCCTAGACTGCCGAACTGGCCAACTTGCGAAGGAAGATGGATCTACGGTCCAAATTCTCTGCTTAGATATACGGTAGATAGGAGATTTGGGACTCCAAGATTTGGAATTTTCAAAAACACTTCACTACCAAACTCCCAAAGTACCAACCCACCAGTGATCCCCTCTCTTTCCTCCACATGTCATCTCCCAATCAATGGTTGAGATTAACTGTGGCCCTCCAGGAGTTCTCGACTCATAACATCTATAACTCAAATCCTACATAGTAATTCTTCTCTGGAACTTGGGATATGGTGCCACATGTCCTCAGTGATAAATGGTCCTGATGGAATTTGGCCTTCAAGTCTCCAGAATTCCTTGACATCAACTACCTACACCCTGAATCCTCCATACCACAGGATCTACCGCAGTGTGTCCCGTCCCGATGAATGAAAAGGATTTACTCCACTCTTCGGAGCTTCAGGGGTTTCACCTTCCTCTCAATTAATTTATTATAAACGTCGAAGTGGAAAACTCCTGGGGTGCACTTAGTGTTGCACACCCGGTTGCTACGTGGAATTTTCAAGAAGTGAACACGTGGCCCAATTTTAGGGGTGACACTTGTCAAGTTCTAACTGCACAATCAACATTTCAAAATATAAAAACACACTGACACATGGCATGAATATTATGTGTCCACGTCACCCCAAGTGATGTCACCAAGCCACATCACTATGTAAATTTGGGACTTCGAGACTCTGGGACTTCGAAGGTATGAAATTTCTTCCAACAACTTCTATCGAATGTTGAACTCCCAAATTACTTAACCTCCCAGGGCCCACAAAGTATAGTTGTCACCAATCAAAGTGGTGACACATGGTCCCATTATCGAGTGACACGTTTCAAGTTCCAATCGATCCTAAGGTCCTGTTAAAAGTATGGAAATGTGTGACATGTCGCAGAACTAGGTAGGTCCGTGTCACCCTAGGTGATGTCATCTTTCCACGTCATATCTGGTGCTTCGGGACTTCAACGATTTCCTATCTTCGATACTTTCTCCAAACTTTTGAAATGTCGAACTGCCAAATAAGCCCACATCACCCCTGGTGACATCATCATGTCACATCACTTTGACAACCCAAGACTTCATAGATTCTGTTTTCCCATCAATACTTTCACAAAACTGTTGAAATACCAAACTGTCAAACATTTCCACATCACCCCCGGTGGCATCATCATGTCACATCACTTCGGAAACCCACAACTTCGACGATTCTTCTTATTGATACTTTTTTCAAAATTGTCGAACTGTCGATTGCCGAATAGATCCATGTTATCTCCTACATTTAGAGACTTCGACAATTCAGTAGATCTCTACTCATATGTTCACTTACAAAATTATCGTACTATCGAATATCAATGACTTCTTCCTAAATTTTCGAGACTTCGATGATTTCTCTGCTAAACACCCCACAACCCCCAAACTGTTGAACCCCAAAATTTTCTTAATCTCTATGCACCTTCTCCAGATATGTTGGTTGTGGGGAATATTTCTTCTTCTGAATAGATCCAATGGCCCAAATTTAACTTTGTGTCCCAATACCACATCTTTTGTGGCTTATCAAACCGTTATACCTCTTGAGCTTCTGAACACAACCAAGGTGTTCCCCCAGTTCCCTCTTGGCACTCTCTACATCAAATTCCTATGGAATGTTTTCTTCAAATTCTACATTTGTGGCCCATCCAGGTTTAGCGTTGAAACCATAGGCTCTGATACCAAATTGTGACGTCCCCTGGGCTTCCAAGGCAGGGAAATCCACTGCACTCAAGATCTGTCCAAGATCTGACAAACATATATATATATATATATATATATATATATATATAATGAAAATTTAAATAGAGATAAACATTCTGATCATACACATATTCATGCAGAAGCGACAATAAACACATACATGAAATATATAAAGGCAATTCTAATAACATTATAGCACATGTACAATATACACAACATACAATTAACACAAAATTGACACTTATCTTTTTATGAGAATACCATCGACTACATGAAGACCTTCCAAGAAGATACCAGCCTTAGACCACACTACTCCAAGCTATCAGCAATGGGTAACCCCTGAGCTGCGACTAAACTCCACCCAGGGAAAAGGAAATCTTAGGCTAGGCTAAGGCTATGGAAATTTGCACATTGTAACAGGAAGGATTCCCTCCAAGGAGTTTACTTACACCCACCGCTAATAGAATATCATTCCCAACATGCCAGTCCCACCCCGAGAATATACACCTTCATTGTTCCACAATCCATTGGCTACTCCACTTCCCTTCCAGGGCTTCAACAACAGGTTGAATCAAGAATTCTCAAAGCTTTGTAGTTGTTGTTGGACACCCTGTAGGAGAAATCACTTCCCTAACAACCTCTCTCACATGGAGATGGTTTCTCACAAGCCTAAAAAGCTCCTTCTTCAACCCACAGGCCTCACAACCCACCTATACAAACAACCATGTAACCATACTAGAAAAAATGGGTGAGACAAGGGACGACTCAGCCAAATATAGAGGTTCACTATGGGAATGGGTTCAACAGTGGAAGAATTGGTTGATTGCATTCTTTCTTAGTGCATGAGTGAATGGGTGTGAAGGATGGCCAGAATCCATAGTGAACTTGTGAGGAAAGATGGAAAGAATGATCATAATGGTGATATTAAACCCCCACAACAATGGAATTTCCCACATAAATATGCATGTGTCATGGATGACACTTGTCTCTCCAGGAGCTCGTTCCTCTCCACTTGGAGTTCATTCCTCCCCTCAAAGGAACTTAGGATAACAGGGTTTATTCCCAAACTTTAGTAATTTAGGAAATATATTATAATATTCCGTTGGGTTAATCCTTCAAGATTAGCCCCTTTTTCCTATCCTCTCAGCCCACTTCCCTATCCCTTCCTAGTGGAGCTTAGTCACCCATAACTCTTTCATCGTGGTCATTCTACATGCAACAATGTATTTATATTAATGATCTTCATAATTAGATATACAAAAATCAGGCTCATTGGCCTTAGCATAGAGGCTCTCCATCCTAATGAAACATAAACCTCCCAACTTACTAATACTTGGCTCACCAGCCTATAAACATCATTTAAACATCATTACAATTCAACAGGGGCTCATCCTTGGGGTATTACAAAAGAGGTGGAATAACTAGATGAAGGACTTGATAAAGAAAAGAAGGATGTGATCAACATAAACTTACTATGATGGTCTCTCATGTCTTCACTTCCTTGTTGGTGTCCTTTTATTGTATTCATTAGTAGTTAAAGGAACCATCTCAACTGCTTCTTGCCCCTCGGTGGTTAGTTTGTCAGTAGATTTCTTAAACCATTCTTCAGTATAACTTTTCATTGGTTCCACGTTGATTTCATGCCATATTTTGATGTTGAACAACTCGCTCTCCAAGTATCTCAGATCAAGGGAAATGCCATGTAATTCTTCTTCAATTTCTTGATTTTTTACAGAGTAATCCACTAGCCAATTTTCTATGGAATACTCATCATATTCAAGTATACCATAGAAATTTTCAATTGACAATCCTTTAAAAATCTCAACTTTCTCACCAAACTATTATTTTGTTAGGAACAACGGTTTGAGGATCAATTTGGGATCTTGGACTTCATTAGTGCTTCTGGCTAGGTCCACCTCCATGATATTTTTGAATAGTTATTCCCTCCTTGATATGACTTGTCTACATGCTTGAACAATGTTATTCATGTTTTTTATCTTTTCTTTCTAGCACATGTTCAACTGTTCAATCTGACTTGGAAAGGAAAGATCCTCCTCTCTTCTTCTTAGTTTTTCCATGTTAGAAACTTTAATACCAAAGGGTACCATAGCATCAAGGTAAAAATCCTCTTCATTCTTTAGTTCGGTTTGTAAATACTCGTGGAATGAATGTTCCCTTGATCCAAAATAACTGCATTTTTTAAAATTTACCAAGCCTCTGTGATCAATTCCATTCTTTTCTTGATATTAATCTCCACATAGCTCCTCGTTGATGTAAGTAATCTTGAGGATCCTTTTAATTTAGGAGCGGGAATGGTGGGTCCAACAATTTCCAAAGGGATGGAAAGAAGTGGAAGAGGCATTATGGTGTCTTCTATTTCCTTAATCATTTCCTTTAACTTTGTACTTTATGCTTCAAGACCACCAATGGATTCATCGAATGCATCACCAATTGCTCTATGAATTCTATAAATCTAGGAAGGACGCATATCTCTTAGGTCAACCTATAAATGATATTTTCCTTTCTTATTATTTACATCACTTTTCTCAATAATCAATTTGTTGGATTCCTTGTCAAAAACAACACTCTAAAAAACAAATGACTCTTCTTCTTCGAAGGTCTCATTCTCAATGATTTCTAGATATGGATTCTGGTGGGTTGTGTTCCCTGACTGATCAAGTTGGGTAAAATTTTTATCGATGTCTTCCTAGAGCTCCATATATTCAAGGGAAAAGTTATAGATGTCACTCTCTATGTGATGGTCTTCTTCCTCTTGCACGACGTTCTTCCTCTTTTTTCTTAGAGGAAGCTTATGTGAGCTCTCAATTTTTCCTGAAGGGGGATTCTTGTCTCCTTTGCCACCCGAACTATTGTTGGTAAATTTTCTAGATGGGTGGGCTGCTGGAGCATTGCTCCAATATGTTGTAGTATTAGTATTAATAGTTGGGGACTGGGAACTCTTCTCGTTGGGGCCCTTACCTTTCTTCTTGTAAAATTCATTGGTACTAAATATCGTTTCTAAGTCACCAGCATTGTGAGTAGGAGCTTCCAAGTGAATATCTTCTTCTTCATTTAGAACGATATTGATGAATGAATTTCTAAATCCCACTGCTAGCATATGCTCCGCAAAAATTTTGTTAGGGTCAAACCCTTTTATATTTACAACGTACTTGAGATTCATATTGTGGAAGTGGTTTGAAAATTCATGGATTTTGTTTATATTTATGAATATAAACTCCCCAATTTTCTAAGGCAATGGTATGAATTGTTTTTTTCATTTCTCTTGAAAAAAGTGCAGCCAAAAATTATATTTCCTTGCGACTTTTGTAATAACAATTCTATCATATATATGGCACAAGAGAAAGGAGGGATTTTCGTTAGAATCGAAAATCCTAATAACATTGTAATTTTCCATTTGCTCCAACATTGCCCTTTTATCCAGGAATTTACTTTCCTGGTCGGATATTCTAGGGATATCCTTTCCAAATAACAATCCTTTAAAAATATAGATAAAATCATTGAAAACTTCATAGAAATGAAAAAAAGGCTTTGTGTTTCCAAAAGTCTTGGTATCATAAGGTAACTGGGTCAAATTCACAGTTCACCTTCTTGTAGATAGACAATTTAGGAAATTGAGAGTAGTATGCTATCACAAATACCAAATAAGAGGCCATAAAGAATTTATTATCCTTTTTTTACTGTGATAATTGGGAAGAAATTTCAATGGAAATTGGTTTTCCCCAATAAAAAATGGATTTCTCTTTGACAGTAAAATATAGGATACAAATAATCATACGAGAAATATTGGCGGTACTTTCTTGGTCTGTCACCCTAGTTAATAACCGAAAAAATTCTTGAAAGGGGTTTTTGAATGAATTGACCTACAACGTGGTAATATATTCAGGGATGGATGCGGGATTCTCCAAGAATTCAGAAAAGAGGCCTAGAGCATTGTCATGATTTTTAAAGAAATCCCTACAATCTTCACCTTTGAAAGTGAGTGTTGGATCTAGGAGTTTCAACATTTTATGGAACACATGAGGTGAAAGAGATATGGGAGAATGGTCTTGAGGTTGAATAATCCACTCACTTGGTATATATTTCTTGAGACACCATGCAACCAGTTCCTTGCAGTCAAAAACCTCAGGGACTGTAATGTCCCCACTTTGGGACATCATCACAGTGCAGAGATTTATGATGACCAGAGTAGCCAAATGGATGTTATAGCGAGTAGAGGGGTATTTGAGAGGCATTGTGGGGTCTAGCTTGCATTGATGATCATATTCCATCATTATGAGCCATTCCACATAGGTTGGCTTTGGTTTCGTTGCATTCCGACGATTTCCATGATTTTGACTATTTTGAGCTATAAGTGAATGGAATTCACTGAAGAGGTCATTTTGGGCACATTACTTGGAGGAACCTCTTAGTGTAATAGCTCATTGGAATAGGGAGGAGCAACACTACAGGATGGGATGGCTAGAAGTGACTTTCAGTGGCCAGGGAAGCCACAAGGAGAGATAAGGATCTTTTCAAAGGTAAAAGGGTTAATTAATTAATTTAAGTGATTTAATTAATTAATTAAATATTAACAAAATGAAAGTCACTTTGGAGGGACAAGGTCAGCCAAAAAGTATAAAGGAAATGCAAGGGCCTCTTCTCATTCATTAATGTATGATCTTATTTTGATTTCTAGCTTCTAGCTAGTGAGCCCAATATTGGGGGTTTTGAGGGTTTTGACATAACAAACCCTAGAGGACGATTCGGTGGTGAAAGATTCCACCTATCTTGTCCCAAGATTGGTCTCGGAGATTCAATACTCTCCCACACCTTTCTAGTTCCAGATCTACTCAGTTGCAAAAGGATTCTACATCAGTTTCATGTGCAGATAGAGAGAGGGCGCACCAATTGAGGGATTCCAGCAAGAGGAGCGCACCATCTTTGGAGAGAGATTCATTGTAGGATATTGGCAGGGCCGTTGAGGATTCTATCACTTGGGTTTTCATTGTAGGGCCTTGGACATCAGATCTAGTGCTGTCTGAGACAATTTTATGGCTCAGATTATTTCTTGAGCAGTGGGGCGAATTGAAGAGAAGGAGAGCGTTTTTGAGATCCAGATCTAGTCCGTTTGGAGGGGTTACACTTCAGATCTGACCCTGAGACTTTACCTAGTGACTTGCAGTGTCCCAATCTATATTTCTGGAGAGTTTCAGACCATTTGGAGGCCTCCTTCACCAGGGCCGAATTATTTAGGGTTTCAGTCATCCAGTGGGGCGCACCATTCCGTGGGGGATTTCAGATCTACAGAGATTGATAAGGATCTTGGAGATTCGGTCACCTAGGTTGTTCTTACCATCACCCGATCTATTATTTGGCATATTTATTTGGGTGATTGGACACTTTTGGCAGTATTGTCGAGTTATTGAGGGTTTCAGCCTTCTATTGGAGCATGGCATTCTTCCGCTGGAGAGTTTGGCATTCAGATCTGCTTGTATTGATCTTCATTTCTTATTCATCCTTTGGAGGCATCTTTTGTATTAGCGGGAGCATTTTGTAGCAACGCTTATCTATTTTCTATATTCTTGGCCATCTGTTGAGCATTCCAGATCGGCATCTTCATTGTAGCAGGTTTCTCTATTTTATGAATAAAGAAGATTTGAGATGTTTTGGCTTGTCTATCTGATTGCATATGGTTGAAGTATATTCCATGGTTATCTCTTTCTATTATTTGTTGCATACACACATATAAACACATCTACACAAATAGATTAGAAAACTGTTAGACGAAATACCACAACTAGAAAAAAGTTTAAAAGACACCAAAACAAGTGGTGATCCTTGCATAATGGCTTGGGATCATTACAGTGGTATCAGAGCTTAAAATCCTGTAAACCTGAGGGGTATTTATGGATAGTTGGAAGGAGATGGATTTGTTTTACCTTGCTATAGAGAGTATGATCTGTAAAGGAGAATATTACGCCCTTGGGGAGGAAATTAGGGCTCAATTGACATTCCAACAGTTTTTATCTATAAAAAATCCTAGGTGGAGCAAAGAGGAGATTACATATTGGGTCAACATAGCAGAGGAAAACAAATCTATGGATATTTTGGACTTTACTAGAGAGATTGTTGAGTGTGATAGGGAATATCAAACCCTCAATGAGATTCTCAGAGATCTAGTGACATTCCATCATTTTGTATCCTATAAAAATCCTAGCTGGAGAAAAGATGAGGTTACACATTGGGTCAGCATGGCAGAGGAAAACAGAGCTATGACAGCTAGATGGAAGGAAGCACAGAGAAACCCCACACCCACACAACATTGTTATAGTTGCAAGGGGTCGTGAGAACCAAATCATAGGTGCAGGGGTAAGGACCAGGGGCACATTGTTGAGGCACACTATGACAGTGATGATGAGATGTGTGAGGATGGAGCGATAGAGATTGATTCAGAGCAGTCGGATGATGACAGTGATTCTTGAACAGAGGGTAGTGATAGTGACTCTACCTCAGAGAATAGTGATGATGAATCTTGCATAGAGGCTAGTGATGCTTACATGCTTGAGGAGGATGATGACCCTTGTGTAGTGGATAGGCAGCTGGATGGACAGGACGATAGCACTAGTGTCTCAGCAGACATGTCACATACCATTGATGACCATATGCCTCAGCAGAATGGTGACACTAGTGAGGAGTCACACGTGTTAGCACCTAGAGATGATGAGCTTCCTATGGGGGCCATGACACATCTGTCACCTGTTCAGACACCCAGGATAGCCATGTCACATGAGGAGATCAGTGGCACGTCAGGTATGATGGATGAGCCTAGTGTGAGGGATGCACACTATGGACAGGTAGACCCACAAATCTATGAGGAGGTACAGGACGTACATGCAGTTGATCTCACACATACAGGCCAGCCTGAGGAGATTGAGTCACAGCTATTGGAGACTCCATTAGTTGAGCAGATTGCAGAGGCTGACAGGTGGATGGAGCACTTACTTCCAAGATTGGTCTGCATTGATGAGGATGCACTTTTTAGTAGTTGGGATGACCATAGCACGTGTCTAGATACATCTCTATGGGATCCAGGTGCAGATGATAGTAGCAGGTTGAGTGCACAGGAGGATACGACTGCTCATACAGGATACAGGGTGATTCAGAGGGAGATAGCATCTAGTGATGGGATGCAGTGGCATACAGGAGAACCCAACATCATAGTAGACAATGGATAGTTCAGGACGTTATCTTATGCAGAGGGCATTTCTGGGGATTCTAGAGTTGGCACTAGCAGGACTGCAACTAGCAGTGAGCGGTCTGAGATGGAACCTCAGTATGACCATGATCAAGAGTCACACTACTTAGCAACACATTTGAGAGTTAGTGAGGCTATGATCAGGGTAGCCACTAGATGTATTGATGACATGCATGCAGTGATGACAGATTACTGTTGGAGAGCATCAGTGGCACAGGGTAGCTCAGATGGAGGATTTTCCATGGATGATTTTTACACTCTCTGGGAGAGAGTGTCTATGATGAGGTCAGACTTCCAGGAGTTGTTGATAGACAGGGACTACCTACTGGTGATGAGAGAGATGTATTACCGAGCCTTGAGGGAGCAGGTGTTGGAGATGGTCCGACTCACTCAAGAGTTGGAGAGCACTCGAGAATTCTTGGGAGGCACACAGACAACCCCTCAAGAATCAGAGTCTAGATTAGATGAGTCTCTTGAAGAGATTCGTCAGAGATTCACTTCATTTGTCCTAGTGGACACTCAGATTTATCATTCAGTCACATTGCTAGGAGATGTTGATGATCTAGTAGGGGAGCATCAGATGATGGATGACACTTCCATTTGTCTTCCGAGAGCAGTTGGCCTCCATGTAGAGGTTGATCGAGAAATACGCCCAGGATCTATGAGACAACATGAGTCTATGGGGGGAAACATGGGTATGCCAGAGCATATAGTGATGAGTGATAGCTCACAGAGACATGTTGAGATGTATGGTGGGATTCAGAGGGGTATAGTGCCATGTAGTGAGGAGACACACCTAGGGGAGCGTGCAGATGTCACTCTTTTGCAGAAGCACCTAGTTATGAGAGATCACCTTCACCATATCAATAGTTGCATGGGAGATGACATTTGGAGGTTGGTTGAGAAACAATTGGAGGAGTTACTTCCGGTTGTACTGGATGGTTGGGATTCGGTGATGACTATAGGAGAACATCTATCAAGGATACCGAGGGACGAGCCTCTGGTCAAATCCTTGGGATTGACCAAAGCATGTGACGCCTTCCAGTCCTACAGTCAGCTGCAGATGTGTCTGTTATCCTTTCCCGACACGTTTATCATTGACAGTAGCATGAGGAGGATATCAGATGAGCACATAGGGATTCTGACAGTGATTAGTCTCACACAGGAGCAGTTAGAGGAGATTGGAAGTGATAAAATTCCAAGTTTTCCATGGGACCCAGGAGTCCATTTTGTTAGCACGATGTTCATGTTGACCCAGGTTGTACCAGAGAGCCTCACACTCCACCTTGGTTTGGTTTGGAGTGGGTTTGCAGGTACTTATCCTATGGGGCGAGACCTTTTCTTCCGCTTGATCATCATGATAGGGCATGGAGATGTTTGGATAGGTACTTCTTCTATAGAGATGCCCATACAGATACAGTTTCTGGACAACAGGTCCGGTGCTCACAGGATGTCAACTTGAGGATCCAGAGGAGGAGGATTCAGTATGTATGCAGGGGGCAGACAGTCATGGTCAGAGTAGTGCAGTGTCAGCATGAGGATCTTCAACAAAGGTTAGCATGGGACCCAGGGATTGCAGGATTGAGCAGTTCATTGATAGACAGGGGAGAGTGGACCATTGCAAGGGAAAGTTATTCTAACTTTGAATTGAGCTTTAGTGTTGACAGGAGCACATCGCTTGCGGGTGCCTCACGAAGGTCTTGCATCACCTCAATCAGGCATCAGCCTGTGCAGTTGATGGAGGTCGTGTTGATCTTGGTAGAGACTAGGAGGATGGATTCACTCCAGGATGAGGCCATGTGTCAGGTACATGAGACTCATGGAGTTGGTGTATTTCAGGATTATGCTTCCCAAGGGCTAGCAGTTCATAACTTGATATGGGACCCAAGGGGCAGCATGTGTGATTATTCACCCTTGGATGGGTTCCACTATGTAACCCACAGGTGGACATGGGATCCTGGCATTATACTTGAGGGGATTCGGTTATTTCTTGAGGACAAGCAATTTTCTAGCATGGAGGACTGTAATGTCCCCACTTTGGGACATCATCACAGTCCAGAGATTTATGATGACCAGAGTAGCCAGATGGATGTTATAGAGATTACAAGGGTATTTGAGAGGCATTTTGGGGTCCATATTGCATTGATGATCATATTCCATCATTATGAGCCATTCCACATAGGTTGGCTTTGGTTTCATTGCATTCCGACGATTTCCATGATTTTGACTATTTTGAGCTATAAGTCAATGGAATTCACTGAAGAGGTCATTTTGGGCACA
>ML779528.1:1300731-1319309 GCA_009831015.1 Picea engelmannii
ACCAGTTGAGGGATTCCAGCAAGAGGGGCGTACCATCTTTGGAGAGAGATTCATTGTAGGAGATTGGCAGGGCCATTGAGGATTCTATCACTTGGGTTTTCATTGCAGGGCCTTGGACATCAGATCTAGTGCTTTCTGAGACAATTTTATGACTCAGATTATTTCTTGAACAGTGGAGCGAATTGAGGAGAAGGAGGGCGTTTTTGAGATCCAAATCTAGTCCGTTTGGAGGGGTTACACTTCAGATCTGACCCTGAGTCTTTACCTAGTGACTTGCAGTGTCCCGATCTATATTTATGGAGAGTTTTAGAGCATTTGGAGGCCTCCTTCAGCAGGGTCAAATTATATAGGGTTTCAGTCATCTAGTGGGGCGCACCATTCAGTGGGGGATTTCATATCTACAGAGATTGAGAAGGATCTTGGAGATTCGGTCACCTGGGTTGTTCTTACCATCACCCGATCTATTATTTGGCATATTTATTAGGGTTATTGGACACTTTTGGCAGAAGGGTCGAGTTATTGAGGGTTTCAGCCTTCTATTGGAGTGTGGCATTCTTCAGCTGGAGAGTTTGGCATTCAGATCTGCTTGTATTGATCTTCATTTCTTATTCAGCCTTTGGAGGCATCTTTTGTATTAGCGGGAGAATTTTGTAGAAGCTCTTATCTATTGTCTATCTTCTTTTGGATTGCAGGATTGAGCAGTTCATTGATCGACAGGGGAGAGTGGCCATTGCAGGGGAAAGTTATTCTAACTTTCCATTGAGCTTCAGTGTTGAGAGGAGCGCATCGCTTGCAGGTGCCTCATGGAGGTCTTGCATCACCTAAATCAGGCATCATCCTGTGCAGTTGATGGAGGCCATGTGGATCTTGGTAGAGACTAGGAGGATGGATTCACTCCAGGATGAGGCCATGTGTCAGGTACAGGAGACTCATGGAGTTGGTGTATTTCAGGATTATGCGTCCCAAGGGATAGCAGTTCATAACTTGATATGGGACCCAAGGGGCAGCATGTGTGATTATTCATCCTTGGATGGGTTCCACTATGTAACCCACAGGTGGACATGGGATCCTTGCATTATACTTGATGGGATTCGGTTATTTCTTGAGGACAAGCAATTTTCTAGCAGGGAGGACTATAATGTCCCCACTTTGGGACATCATCACAGTGTAGAGATTTATGATGACGAGAGTAGCCATATGGATGTTATAGCGAGTACAGGGGTATTTGAGAGGCATTGTGGGGTCCATATTGCATTGATGATCATAGTCCATCATTATGAGCCATTCCACACAGGTTGGCTTTGGTTTCGTTGCATTCCGACGATTTCCATGATTTTGACTATTTTGAGCTATAAGTCAATGTAATTCACTAAAGAGGTCATTTTGGGCACATTACTTGGAGGAACCTCTCAGTGTAATAGCTCATTGGAATCGGAAGGAGAAACACTACATGATGGGATGGCTAGAAGTGACTTTCAGTGGCTAGGGAAGCCACAAGGAGAGATAATGAGCTTTTCAAAGGTAAAAAAGGTTAATTAATTAATTAAAGTGATTTAATTAATTAATTAAATATTAATAAAATGAAATTCACTTTGGAGGGACAAGGTGAGCCAAAAATTATAAAGGAAAGGCAAGGGCCTCTTCTCATTCATTCATGTATGATCTTATTTTGATTTCTAGCTTCTAGCTAATGAGCCCAATATTGGGGGTTTTGAGGATTTAAACCCTAGAGGACGATTCGGTGCTGAAAGATTCCACCTATCTTGTCCCAAGATTGGTCTCGAAGATGCAATACTCTCCCAAACCATTCTAGTTCTATATCTACTGAGTTGCAAAAGGATTCTACATCAGTTTCATGTGCAGATAGAGAGAGGGCGCACCAGTTGAGGGATTCCAGCAAGAGTTGCATACCATCTTTGGAGAGAGATTCATTGTAGGAGATTGGCAGGGCCGTTGAGGATTCTATCACTTGGGTTTTCATTGCAGAGCCTCGGACATCATATCTAGTGCTTTCTGAGAAAATTTTATGGCTCAGATTATTTCTTGAGGAGTGGGGCGAATTGAAGAGAAGGAGGGCGTTTTTGAGATCCAGATCTAGTCCGTTTGGAGGGGTTACACTTCAGATCTGACCCTGAGACATTACCTAGTGACTTGTAGTGTTACGATCTATATTTCTGGAGAGTTTCAGATCATTTGGAGGCCTCCTTCAGCAGGGCTGAATTATATAGGGTTTCAGTCATCCAGTGGGGCGCACCATTGAGTGGGGGATTTCAGATCTACAGAGAATGAGAAGGATCTTGGAGATTCGGTCACCTGGGTTGTTCTTACCATCACCCGATCTATCAGTTGGCATATTTATCAGGGTGATTGGACACTTTTGGCAGTAGGGCCGAGTTATTGAGGGTTTCAGCCTTCTATTGGAGCATGGCATTCTTCAGCTGGAGAGTTTGGCATTCAGATTTGCTTGTATTGATCTTCATTTCTTATTCAGACTTTGGAGGCATCTTTTGTATTAGAGGGAGCATTTTGTAGCAACTCTTATCTATTGTCTATCTTCTTGTAGATTGCAGGATTGAGCAGTTCATTGATCGACAGGGGAGAGTGGACCATTGCAAGGGAAAGTTATTTTAACTTTCCATTGAGCTTCAATGTTGAGAGGAGCGCATCGCTTGCGGGTGCCTCACGGAGGTCTTGCATCACCTCAATCAGGCATCAGCCTGTGCAGTTGATGGAGGCCATGTGGATCTTGGTAGAGACTAGGAGGATGGATTCACTCCAGGATGATTCCATGTGTTAGGTACAGGAGACTCATGGAGTTGGTGCATTTCAGGATTATGCGTCCCAAGGGCTAGCAGTTCATAACTTGATATGGGACCCAGGGGGTAGCATGTGTGATTATTCATCCTTCAATGGGTTGCACTATGTAACCCACGGGTGTACATGGGATCCTGGCATTATACTTGAGGGGATTCGGTTATTGCTTGAGGACAAGCAATTTTCTAGCAGGGAGGATTGTAATGTCCGCACTTTGGGATATCATCATAGTGCAGAGATTTATGAGGACCAGAGTAGCCAGATGGATGTTATAGCGAGTACAGGGGTATTTGAGAGGCATTGTGGGGTCCATCTTGCATTGATGATCATATTCCATCATTATGAGCCATTCTGAACAGGTTCGCTTTGGTTTCATTGCATTCTGTCGATTTCCATGATTTTGACTATTTTGAGCTATAAGTCAATGGAATTCACTGAAGAGGTCATTTTGGGCACATTACTTGGAGGAACCTCTCAGTGTAATAGCTCATTGGAATCGGGATTAGCAACACTACAGGATGGGATGGCTAGAAGTGACTTTCAGTGGCCAGGGAAGCCACAAAGAGAGATAAGGAGCTTTTCAAAGGTAAAAAGGTTAATTAATTAATTAAAGTGATTTAATTAATTAATTAAATATTAATAAAATGAAAGTCACTTTGGAGGGGCAAGGTGAGCCAAAAAGTATAAAGGAAAGTCAAGGGCCTCTTCTCATTCATTCATGTATGATCTTATTTTGATTTCTAGCTTCTAGCCAGTGAGCCCAATATTGGGGGTTTTGAGGGTTTTGACATAACAAACCCTAGAAGACGATTCAGTGGTGAAAGATTCCATCTATCTTGTCCCAAGCTTGGTATTGGATATGCAATACTCTCCCACACCATTCTAGTTCCAGATCTACTCAGTTGCAAAAGGATTCTACATCAGTTTCATGTGCAGATAGAGAGAGGGCGCACCAGTTGAGGGATTCTAGCAAGAGGGGCGACCATCTTTGGAGAGAGATTCATTGTAGGATATTGGTAGGGCCGTTGAGAATTCTATCACTTGGGTTTTCATTGTAGGGCCTTGGACATCAGATCTAGTGCTTTCTGAGACAATTTTATGGCTTAGATTATTTCTTGAGAAGTGGGGCGAATTGAAGAGAAGGAGGGCGTTTTTGAGATACAGATCTAGTCCGTTTGGAGAGGTTACACTTTAGATATGACCCTGAGACTTTACCTAGTGACTTGCAGTGTCCTGATCTATATTTCTGGATAGTTTCATATCATTTGGAGGCGTCCTTCAGCAGGGCCGAATTATATAGGGTTTCAGTCATCCAGTGGGGCACACCATTCAGTGGGGGATTTCAGATCTACAAAGATTGAGAAGGATCTTGGAGATTCGGTCAACTGGGTTGTTCTTACCATCACCCGATCTATTAGTTGGCATATTTATTTGGGTGATTGGACACTTTTGGCAGCAGGGCCGAGTTATTGAGGGTTTCAGCCTTCTATTGGAGCTTGGCATTCTTCAGCTAGAGAGTTTGGCATTCAGATCTACTTGTATTGATCTTCATTTCTTATTCATCCTTTGGAAGCATCTTTTGTATTAGCGGGAGCATTTTGTAGAAGATCTTATCTATTGTCTATCTTCTTGGCCATCTGTTGAGCATTCTAGATCGACATCTTCATTGTAGCAGGTTTCTCTATTTTATGAATAAAAAAGATTTGAGATGTTTTGACTTGTCTATCATATTGCATATGGTTGAGGTATGTTCCATGGTTATCTCTTTCTATTATTTGCTACATACACACATATAAACACATCTACACAAATAGATCAACAAACTATTTGACGAAATACCACAGCTAGAAAAAAGTTTAAAAGACGACAAAACAGGTGATGATCCTTGCATAATGGCTTGGGATCATTACAGGGACACACCCTGCATGAGAAATTTTGAACATACAAATCGCTTCCTTCTGACCAGAAGGGGATGAATAGTAAGAATATCCTCTAGACCACTGAAAGTTTCGGTCCTCTCATCAAAAAATATTCCAAGTTTCTTCATAGAAATATTGTCCAGTTGTTTTTTCCATAAGTTAACGAGAGTTATCCTTTAATCCAGATAATATTTGCAATAGGCGATTGAGAGGGATAAACATAATATCATCTTCGTCAAATCATGAAAAAATGTGGTTTTAATGATAAATATCATCGAGCCATTCACTTATTAATGAAGATATTTAGGGAACCTGGATGATGGGTTAGTAACATTAAACTACTCTTAAATGCGTATTGGGAAAATCACAATGATGGAGGGGATGAATGAGAGAAATTAGGATATGGGAATTTTTGTGAACCCGCTAACCCGGGAACCTATGAACCCACATTTGCGAAAGGTTGAAAGTTGGCTAGGTTTTCTAATGAGGTCGATTAGACTCAATATAAGAGAGATGAGGTACTTAGGATCTCATGGAGTCCAATGGTCAAAATGTAGTTCACGGATCTCTTGGGTGAAAAATTTATATCACAGAACGAGGGATATGAAATCTTGAACCCACTACTATAGAAATAGTTAAGTATAGGATGATATAGTGGTTGTTCAGACTCATGATATAGGAATATGAATGGAAGAGAAAACCTGTGAGTCCGACAACCCACGAACCCTCCATTCTAAAAAAGAAAAAATGACTAAGTATAGTAACTAGAAAGGGAGAATAGACGGGAGAAAATAAAAGGGGAATCTAGATAAGTAAAAAAGGGGGAGAAGAAGTGAAAAAAATAAGTTGGGAGGATAGATAGGGGAGGGAAAGTTCGAAAGAGGGAAATGGTCTCAATAGGTTTGTAATTTGGTTGAAAAATATTTATTTAGTTATCTTGATACATACTTATGAGATTATTAGGGGTGTATTTCGGTATTTTTTAAACATGCAAAATAAAATAACTTCAAATATGGATTAGAGGAGGTAATAAATTAGTACATAATTCCATAATCATTTTGATAGTGAACTCTATTTTTTTTTGTCAAGTTCTAGGAAATGATATTTCCATGACAAAAATAACTTAATTGTGCATTAATAGTGGTTCTAGTTTCGTTGATTATATTTTGGGTGATAATTGTACTAAATAAAGGTGTGTTATGCAAGCATGTTTTCCTAGTTGAAGAAAAAGGTTATGTACATGTCATCACGCTAAATAACCCACATAAATTGAATATTACTAATACAGAAATGGTAGGATAATCAATGATTAAATTTCCTCTCTAATTGATGGTTAAGGAATTATGCTAGGAACATCTTTCCCAAATTTATTTAATAGTTCCTGTAATACGATGTCCGGGAAATCCAATAAACTAATCTCTATGAAAAATGCGAGAAAGAAAATGATACAGAGAGGATAATTGCGAAGGTAAAACTTTCCACTCTTTTTATTACCAAAAATTCAAATATTGTGCCACTTTCAAACTTTTATTGACATGTCTATATTTCCTTTAGGGATTTGGGGGAGCATTTTGTATTGGAGGAGACTTGAGGCTACTAAATTAGGGAAAAGAATGTTGGAATCCATTCTTTTCAAACATTTCCAACTTTACTTCATTGCTTCAAAAGAGTCTTTTCAAACATTGACATATTTACTTCATTGTTTCAAAAGAGTTCATTGTTAGATTGCAATTTTAAGTTAAAATATATGCTCATTAGTTTCTTATTTTGATCATGGTCACTAATAGTTTTTCATTGTTTTTTCTTCCCTACAAAATATGAAGTGTCAAATACATGTGAAATATCAATATCAAATTATAATATTCTTTTAAAATATTGAAGTGTGTACAAACATGATTTTTTATGTGTTTTTGCGAGTGTGTGCGCATATAGTGCATTATGATTAGTTAACTATTTTTCTAGTTATTGAGACTCTAAACAAAGTCTATTAGCATCAATATCATATCCATACATACCAAAACAATCCGGTAAGAATTGTTAGCTTTTCTTTATATCTCGTTTTTCACATTTGCAAAAAATGATATCATTATGAATGCAAGTTGACACTCAAGGCCAATGCTAATTTGTTTAGAAGAATAACCTCTCTTACATTTTATGCATATTTTTTCAATGTAATTGATGTTTATTTATTTCAATGTAAAATATCTATACACTTTACTTACCATGTAAAACTATGATAAAAAAATTATATTGTTTTTGTGATGCTCACATAAAACATTGTTAATATTGCATTGATCGCATGTTATCTTGCCCAAATTAGTTTGAGAAAAGTAAATGGAAGATTTCTTCTTCTAAGTTTTATGTTTGTATTTAATTAATTGCACGCAAAAATTTGTATGTTTGATTCAGGTGTATTTTTTTAATGGTATTGCAATGGGATCAGGTGCAAGTCTAGTAGTAACATCCACATTTAGAGTGGTAAAAATGAAAACAATAAGTTATTTAAATCCTTGATGAAAACTTTCCTCTTCTTATGTAGATCGATCATAGATATCTTTCCAATTTATAAAAGTAGACTTCCACCACAAAGTTAGATTGAGATGGTGCTATAATTCCAATGGCATCTCTAGTGGACACTAACACATTTTTATGATTTTGGTTTATAGGATTCTTCACCAAATAGGTGAAATTGTTTTACATATCTTTATAACTTCCACATTTAACATATTATTTTGTATGGTTTAAGTTTCATTTCTTATAAAATACAAGGAAAATGATAGTTTTCAAAAATGCTTTTAAAATGAACCAAAAATGAAACCACACCTTTTCTATCTTCCAATAAAAGTTTATTGAGAATTCACTCATATGATTCATGCGAGAATAAGGTGTGACTTCAAGATTAACAATTGATTAGTGGATGTAAGTTGTAACAGATATTAACTACCCTTAAGGTTGGCTTTGGATTTCACCCTGATGTTGTTCTATCATATATTTTTTTACATATTACAGGACATCTTGGTAAATATACATTCTTCTAGATAGGTATATTGTATCATTCAATATTAATTTTATGAAATGCAAATTAACATAGAGCTTAAACTAGAAAAATTGAAATATGGTGCAAGCATCTTTACTAGAAGTCACATTACTTACTTTACATAACCAAATAACATGAGGGAATGTTCTAGTTTAGATATATTTTTGGTTGTATTATTTTCTAATGAGATAACATGGATTTGTTTTCTATTTTTCTTGAAACAATGCATGAGAGTATCTAGCCTAATAGGGTCACTCATTAATGGTGTATAAAAGATTGCAATTGGTCTTGGCAGTCATTATATTCCATCATATGTTATACTTATGTGTTAGTTTACTCAATACAAAATAGAAAAGGATGTATACTACTAGGAAATTATTTACTAAATGTATTATTTAAATAGTAATTTATTTCTAAGGTTATCGATCTATGTGATTGATAAATAATACTACTACATTTATGGAATCAACATTAAGTTTAGGATGCAAGTATATTTATTGATTTATAATACCTTTTATAGTTAAATACTATGATGAAGAAAAGGCTTTGTGTTCACTAATTGTATTGAAACCTCCATGCTTAGTATATCATAGTCATATGTTCAATGAAAAAATTCTCCATTAATGAAAGAAATGTTATTTTTGTTATGTGGTATTTTTATGGTGTTTCAATAAATTGGAAGAATTGGAGAAGCATTTAGTTCATTTGAACATCAAAGAAAAGAGCATTGTTTGAGAAATGATAGAATATTTTTCACTTCAAGTCCATCCTAGGGAGAAAATCATTCTTCACAAGTAAGAAATAACAAATTGTTACTAGGAGTAGACTAATGGAATCATTTTGTGTTCATTGTTTTGTTCTAGGCAAGACATACATGACAATTATGAGATTTCTAAAGAGTGGATAATATGCATGGATATGGTTATCCATAGAATTCATGTACTCTATAGTTTTTCATAACTAATTAGGTAATTAGAAACATTTCATGTCAAATAACAATTATCTTCCCTACAGGCCTTTCATGAGACATTTATGTATATTTATTTAAATTATGGTGTTGTTCCTAGGGATTCTCCTTATCCCATGGTTGGCTAGTCTATATATATTTGCTAGTTAGAATAAAGATCAAAATCAATAGCATAATATATAGAAAAAGTTCTTTGCTTGGCATTGGTCAATAGGCACATAAAGGTTACATGTCTTTAATATCATTATTTTTTTTTAATATATACAGGTTTGTCAAATATCCAACAAACTCTCTAACATATATATCCATCGAAGTTATGGAAAATCCTTCAGATATAGTTTTTGGATGTCGTATATTCGATGTACCTATGTGTTAGATATCCGACAAACTGTCTTACAGACATATCCATCGGAGGTATGGAACCTCCATCGGATATGTTGTTTGTGTGTCATATATTCAATGTACCTGTTCATCGAATATTTGACAGATATTATGACAAACCTACATCAAATAGCTTATTTCTATGTTAGATATTCAATGTGTAGTTACATAGGACTTTTGATGCATATGTGTCAGAAATAATGGTTTATTTTGACAATATTTTGGTCCTTAGGGATGTTTGTATAATCGAAGACATGGTGTCAGATATCCGATCACAATATCTTCTTTGGATTACCAGACACATATACACTAATGAAACTAGTAACCATGTTTCATTGGAATGCCGATGAAATTGCGTTGACCAATCGACGTAGAGCCATCAGATTTCATTGCAAAAGAAGTAGTGAGTTATCGAAGTCTCCTCTTCCTTATAGTCACTCACCCTCTAGGATCAAGCTCATGTATCCCCTTATCTGTTATACAGTCCCTCGGGTGATCCATTTTGTCTTCCAAGGATTTCTTTCACAATAGTAGTTTATGAGACTTCACTGAATTTTACAACCAAGGATTCCCTTTGACTTTCTCTTGTCAAGGAATCCCTCCAGCCCATGTTAACCCAACACTACATTCTTTATGGTGATCATGGCTTGTCAGAAAGTTATCATGTTAGAAAAATAACCTTTTCCATGCTTTCCATCTTGATAGCCATCATATATCCCTCTAGGACATATCTTTCATCTCACATGTATCACATGATCGTGAGATGTTATCATCAGTTTAATCAACTTTTCAAATCTGTTGCCCATATGTTTCAAATTTGACATTCTCATTTTCATATATGTTCCATACAGGAACCAAATTCCATAAGTATGAGACTTCCTTCTCATATCAGTTTGGATTACTAGGAGTTTGTCTTCCTTATAATATTACTCTTGCTGCCATATCCAAGACCCTTCTTCCTGCAATTCTATCTTCACACAACCAAAACAATTTTTTAGTTCTCACATGGACATTATATTTTCAAAACTATGGCTTCTGAAAAATTTCATAACTATGCATACTAACAATGAAATAGATTTTATATATTCAATGATATAAAGTTAAAAGGAAACATCATTCCTTAGACATGCATCATTTCAACATACTATACTTTTCAAATACAATTCAAACATCAAATAAATAATCAATCTGCCAATGTCGATGGCCACATCCACACACAATGAACCCTTGCATTGATTTCATATTGATTACTTTTCATGTTAGGAAATCTCCCATGGTGTGTTGGAACTTGGCCAACTTCTCATCATATGGATTATCTATCCACATTCATTATTATATAAGGATTGTGACCTGTTAGCACTCTGTAAACCTGTTTGACTGATAGACAGACGATGAAGGTAATTTTTTCAACCAACTTTGAGACCAGAAACTAACCTTTCGGATCTAGAACAAGCTCTCTTGGGAGGCACGGTCTCCACATAGGATATGGCTTTGAAAGCAATGGCTAGATTTAACACCTTTGATAAAATGAGTTCCGGTTATATTGGCAGAAGAAACTAAGACTTGGGCTATGAAGACAATTTGAGGAAATGATAGAGACAAATGAATTAGTGAATGAACTTGAGAGGATAAGGCTAGGTGAGAAACAATATTCAGTGTAAAACCGTAATGTGTGGCGGGGATAAAAACATAGAAAGTAACTCGGAGCACTGCTATGGGTGAATTCACAGTTAGCTTTAGAAGAAATTTTTTTGTCTAAGTGGCGCGAACAAGGGGTGTTGTGCAACGAATCCACAGGTTCAAAATTTAGTTCTAAATTAGATAGAAAAAGATATGAATAAAGATGACAATAAGAACATACACAAATAAAGAGGCACGATACATCCAACTGCTACAACTAGAATCTTTTCGTCAACCTACATGACCTATGCATTAAATTTTAGTCAAAAACTCAAATTACATACAATAGATGTTGTCTACCAATTTTTCCAACCAACCTAGCTTACATCAAAAAGATGGAATATATAAACGAGGGCTCTGCTTGGGCTTCTCTTCTTTCTAACTACTAACCCTAAAACTAGGAAATTGAATAGCATGCGTTGGAGACTCTTTGCATGGTGCTGCCCGAAAATAGACAATAATCACGTTTGTCTACCCGTGACTGTCCGCAAATATGACACAAGGGTATGATCATCGGTCAAGTCTCGATATGAAAAATATGTGTCAATGTATTCCTTTGATCAGGTGTCCGAGTGAACAGGTGTCTGTCAGGAACTTGCTATCTTCTTATAACGACTTTGATTTCTGTTGCACGTTCATTTTATGGAAAATTTGTGTGGTGAGTGCTTGTTTGATTATCATGGTCGCTATAAAAAAAAGTAGGGCACTTTGGGGAAACATGTCCTTCAAAACTTCTGAGATTCATCCTGTTTTTGTAAATGCAGAGATGAGCGTCAGCAAGGCTCGTTTTTTCGGTGCACTGATGAGAGTCGCGCGAGCCTCTTTTACAGCCACTTTATATGCTTTAGAATAATTTGTATTTGTTTCTTCTATCAGTATTTGTGATTCTAGAAGCTGTACAATGGTGTCTTGAGCCTCTCTGAGCTGTCTTTTTATCCATTCCATGTTTCCCTCGCTACTAACACTTCCATGATCTTTATCACTAGTTGTCGCCTGAACTCCATGTTTTCCTGATAGATTTTAGTGATGGCCAGCTTTGCCTGCTTCAATTTCTGAGATAGCTCTTGATCATTCACTCTTGTGATATCCTCTTTCCTTGTTCTTCTCCTGTCTTCATGACTCAATCCTTCAATAGGCTCTAGCTGAATGACCCGCATGAGTAGTTCTTCAACCTTCGATCTGGCAAGCGACTTTTCTGGAAAACGAGCTTCCACAGCTTCCTTGTTCTTCCTCGACCTTCCCCTCCTCCAAGGTGTTTTCTATTAAGGAGATGGGGATTCTATCGTCTTCCCTTCCTGTGAAAAATCCTCTGTAGTAGATTCTATGTGGTTTGATCTATTCTTCTCTCGTGTAGAGGAATAACTCCTTTCATATCCTTGGGAATGCTTGTTGCGGGTGAGAATGACTCCCAGTCGTTTTGGCGACTGGATCTTGTAATTATGCTCCTCCATGTGATTTTCCTTATTCTCTAAGAGGTCTCCATGGTGTGACCAGTGTATAATTTTCATGCAGTATATCCAGTAGATGCGCAAGCGGAGAGTTTTGAACAAACTGGACTAGCAACGGAAATTGCAAACGGATTTCAGGCCTGGTTCTTCGACTTGAAAGAATGTCAAGCATACAAGATTTATAATGAGTTGGATAGGAGAAGGAATCATGCTGGAGGATAGTGAATTCATGGTGACGAGATGTTTTGAGTCGAGTTCTAGGTTTTCCATGGCGAATCCCCACGTGTAGGATATAGGCGATAAGGCTTACTGGGCATGCATGATACGAATGCCACAAATTTTCATTCCTTCGGCCTTCATGATGAACTAATAATAAAATGTTTTACTTGTCTATGCAACCTCCATTAACTACTTGAATCGACCTAGGCACGTACAGACTAATTTCTCAACAGGACTCGACTCTTTGGAAAAGACATACCTATACCACTTATACATGTTTTGACTCTGACATCCCTTCACATTTCCAAGGGCCAACCGACCACTTGCTGACCTCAACCTCATGGTTCTACGTACCTAACTTCACATGTTTGGATGCATGGGTCACAACGTGATCTAGAACTGACGCTAACTGGAGAGAAAAATGGTGGCGCTAACAGATGGCTCCAATCAGGATGCTATCCTCCCTGTGAAGTAGAAAAGAATAGTAGACCAGGTGCCTGACCATTGGGTTTTATTCGACGTTTAGACACAAAGAGAAGTAAGTGACGGACAAAAAACAAGATAAACCTATCGATGCAGCTTCTAAAACTTCAGCATAAACTTAGGGCCTTAACTTCGGGCTTCAATATTCTACTGACCTACTGCCTCAACGGATAAATAAAAATGACTATTTACAATGATGAATGACTTTAAATGAACTTTATTTCATCAGGTAATGTTTGAGGAACCTTCTCTTTACAGGCCCCCAACCAAAGCTTTCTCCATCTAATCCTTCTAGAAAATAAGCATTTCTCCCACAATGATCGTTGATTCTGAACGGGCCTGTCCAAAGATGGTATAACTTTTCGTTCTTTCCTTTGTCTTAATTTATCATGTCCCATATCAAGACCATATAACCCAACTGAAAAATGCTCTGGCTTAGAACGCTTATCGAAAGATTTCTTTATCTTCTCCTGATGGAGTTGCGACCGATGATACACCTACTCCCTCGCCTGTTGTGTGTGAATTAGCTGGTTTATCCTCCTTTGCACATCATTTGGCTCGGCTTCTTGTTCTTGAAACAACACCCTGATGGGTCGTCCCAACAAAGTAGGGAATATTGTGTCCACACCTTAAATGATCTGGAAATGTGAGGTTGATATAGACTTCTTTGTGGTAACCTGATCATCCGACAACGCGTAGATAAGCCTTTTATGCCATTCTCTCTTGTTGTCTTGTAGGATTTTTTTGATGAACCTGGTCAGGATCTTATTTGAGGATTCTACTAATCTATTTCCTTGTGGATAGTATGCCATGGAATGCCCCAGGGTTATGTTATAATCCTAACAAAATTTCTCCATCCTCTTAGAATTGAATGGGGCTGCATTGTTTGTTATGATATTAATGGGACACCCAAACCTTGACAAGATGTTTGTCTCTAGGAATTAGATGATGACTGCATCAGTAGCTTTATTTGTGGGGATCGCCTCTATCCATTTTGTGAAATAATCGGTGGTCGTGAGTATCCATTTGTTCTGTGTGGAGGATGGTGTATTTATATCCCCTATGAAATCTAGACCCCGCTGGATGAAAGATGATTCCACTGAGATCGAATATCCTTTACTGAACTGTTGGGCACACAAGCAATGACATGGGCACACTCGAATTGGACCTGTAGCATATCAACTTGCACTTCCTGTAAATTTAAAAGTTCATAATGTTTTTCATGTTTCTTTATTGAAAAAGTATATTCATGATCCTACTCACATTATTGATTGGAACATGGTGGAAGTAGAACCAGAAGGAAATTTCCAAGTAGAACCTTTGCGCATTCAAGACATGAAATAAATAGTACTACGAAACAAAGCCATCACCCAGGTAAAAGTGCAATGGAAGCACTTTAGTCCTGAGGAGGCCACTTGGGAATTGGAGGAAGATTTGTAGAAATATTATCAAACCCTATTATGAGAGGGGAATGAACATTGAGGACATTGTTGTACTTAAGGGGGAGAAGATGTAATATCCCACCAAATAATTAATTATTAACGTCTAAGTGTACCTCGGAATAAATTTCCATTTTTGGCAAATTTGAATTTGGAAATTATTTTCCATTTATGGAAAATCCGAATTTGGAATTTGATTATTGTAATTAATTGTTGATGACTGTTGGGTAAGGATTTGATTTACCCAGCTAACTTATTGATTGTGACACATGTAAAAGACAAATCTTTTATATATATTTAATGCTGGAAGACAAATGGAACAACCAGGTTGAAAACAACTGACCATGACTCCATGAGTGGGGAACAGATTTGAATTACCTCAGTGATGATTTTTACAAGTGGAAAATGAGGAATTTGACAACAAGCAGCCCCTGAAAAATCTGGGATTTGTAAAGCTGCGAAAATTCCCGAGGGAAGGAAAGACCTAGGCACAATATATACAACATATCGAGGAGGCAGGACGTTGCTTAGTATGTTGGAGATAGAATACTACTTGTTGTTATGAACACTATTTGGTGTGAGGCAATGGAATATATGATCTGTAGAAGAGAACTGTAGCAAAGGAGGATCATTTCAATTCTCCCTTATGGACTCATGGTCAGGCTAGGGGGTGAACGAAGAAAGTAACTTGGTTGTTATGTTATATGGTTGGGTTGAGCATGGTTGTTCCATTTGTGTCCCAACATCAATTTCATATAAGCATATTTACTTGTATTCTGGTTAATATTCGATTGATTTCCATTGTTATAAGTATGATGGGATTATGTGATGTTAGTACATATATAAATGATTGACTGAATGTATAATATTATGTTGATTACCATTGTTAGAAGTGTGATGATATTTTTGAGATGTTAGTATATGTATAAATGCTTGACTGAATATATACATATAGATACTCATAGGATAGAATGGAACTGTGACTGTTAGGATATCCCCTATGAAATCTAGACCCCACTGCATGAAACATGATTCCACTAAGATCGGATTTAGTTCATAGGAGAATGGAACTGTGACTGTTAGTTTTCAGTTTCAATTGTTTCTCTTCATTTTAAGCTCTGCAAGGTGTGCATCGAGCTAGAGAGGAATGCAAGAAAATCAGGAGGAATTTCTCTGTGAGAAATACCATGGATCTAAGTTATCAAAATCCCTCAGACGCAAGGAGTGCGTGGAAAATCAAAGTCTGAACCAAACAAAGCTCAGGAGGAACAACATGTTGGAAAGTGTTATTGAGATCCAGGAACATATTCCCTAGAAGAAGCAAAGGCCGAGCCTTCGAATACTTAGAAATTCTTATGAGTCTAAAGTGAGTGAAAGCTCAGGAGGAGGAACTCGAGACCTCACAAGCCGTTGGATCAAGTGGAGTTGCGAGGAGGTTAGTGAAGGGGAATATATCTGATCGTAGATCTCGAGGGCATTGTGAGCAATTGATCAAGCTCCTCAAGCTTTCGGCATTTCAGCAACCAGGAGTACAGGGATCAACAGTGTGGGACTCTCAACCAGTGGAACCCCAAAAATATCAGAGCTTTCAAATCTTTGAGGGCCTAGAGCCATTGATCTGTAGTGGGGGAGATTTCATGGTTTCAGTGAACAGGAAGAGGAGTGAACAACTCTGTAAGAAATGAAGTCGTGAAACGTGAAACGCCGACATAAGCATTATCGTCGATCCAAGATAGATATGAGTTGTAGATCTCACGTCATCAATATTTCGACATTCGTGACTTGGAGGGGTCAGGCGCCTTGTATCACAGGTTCCAACACTATGAACCACAACGTGCTTTCATGGTAAATCTTCTGGTCATGGGTGTGTGGTCACGTGATTTGGGGAAGGAGAGGCACTAACCTCTGTTATCCCTCATCGGAGTTTCAAGACTTGGAGGAGCCAAGGACTCATCGTATTGGGAAGCCCGAGGTCATGAAACGAGGTGCACCTTTTGGGCCAAGTCCTTGGCTATTCCCATGGTTACAAGGAGTGGAGAGAGAAGGAATTGTGGATTTGAAGAGGAAGGTTCCAACTCAAAACCAGAAAATCCATTCCGGCTCTGAACCAGAAGATCCTGACCACAAGGTCATGCAACCCTTAAGAGGGATAGGGGGTCTGCATCAGGTGGTATCAGAGCCTAAGTTCTTCATTTGTAGACTTCATGCGAAAGAAAGAGGAAGAGACAGAGAAATTGGAGTTGTACTCTATGTGTGACAAGTAGTCAACACAATGCCGCCAAGGAGACGAGAGGTACCTTTAGCCAACTGTGTTGTAGAGAGGGAGATGCGAGAACTTCACGCTAGATTGGAAACAATGGAAGTAGCATAGAGAAGAGAACCCAATGTTAGATATGTCAGTGAAGCATAAAGTGAAGAGGTTGAGGTTGAAGAAGTTGCAGGAGAGGATGTTGCAGAAGGACGTTTGTTGAGAGCAGTTTCCAAATTGGGAGGTAGAGAAAAAATAGATGTTCCCATGTATGAGGGAAACCTAGATGCTGAAGAAATGTTGGATTGGATAAGATCCATGGACAAACACTTCGATTATGAAGACGTCGATGAGGAGAAGAAGGTGAAGCAGGAAGTCACCAGGTTAAAAGGACATGCAACACAGTGGTGGGATGAACTACAAGCTGAGAGAAGAAGCAAAGGCAAACATATGATAAAGAGTTGGGAAAAAATGGTAGCCAAGCTAAAGGCTAAGTTCATACCCAAATATTATCAAATAAATCTGTTTAGGAAAATGCAGAACCTGAGATAGAAAGGGATGATAGTTAAGGGGTACACTGAGGATTTCTTCTAGCTGAACATCAGAACTGGACAACAGGAAAGAGACAAAGAGAAAGTCACCAGATATATAAATGGCTTGAGATATGAGATCCAGGACGAGCTCAAAATGATGTCAGTCAAAACCATGGAGGATTCTTATCAGTTTGCACTGAAGGTAGAGGAGAAGATAGCTAGAAAACATAACCATCGAGGAAGAGGTAAAGGCTTGGTCCCAAGAAAAGGCAAGGGATTTAACCATGACAGAGCACATCAGTCCAAGGACAAGGATGATAAACCACACAATCACTCAGAACAAGGAGGAAGTTCTCAAGAAAGATAGGGTGGTGGAAGAAACTCTTTTAGAGGAAGAGGTAGAGGAGGAGTAAGATGTTATGCATGTGGAAAGACAGGACACATGTCTTGGGAATGCCCCGAGAAGAAGAAGGAAGGAGGAGAAGATCACATTTCAAAAGCCCAACAAATAAATGTTGAAGCAGAGGGAGCAAAGGATGGAGCACCCCTAATGTTGAGAATAGTTCTCTTGAAACCGGAGGAAAAAATTGAAAAGCTAGTGCAGAGAAAAAGTCTCTTCAGGACAGCTTGCAACACTAAGGATAGAGTATGCAAGGTGATCATTGAAAGTTGGAGTTGTTATCACCCTATAAGTTATAGGATCAACTGGTGACTGGGATATTATCTGTCTCTAGTATTTTTGTTGACAAATGATTTTTCATTCTGCAAATAATTTGAAAAAGAGAAGAAAAAAGAAAAGAAAAATAAAAAGAAAGAAAAGAAAAAAGAAATAAAAGAAAAAATAAAAGAAAAAATAAAATAAAAAAGAAAAAGAGGGAATAAAAGGATTGCAATAAAAGCCCCATGCAATAATGATAACTTGGTCCATACCTTTCAAGCATGGCCAAGTTCTTTTTAAATTGATGTTGATAGCGTAGTGAATAAATTTGGCTAAACAGTTTAAACTTAGCCAAAGTGTCTAGGTTAGATTAGTGAATAAATCTGGCCAGACTATCTAACCCTAGTCAGATAGCCCCAGGATAGAGTAATTTCTTAACCCAACAGTCTAATCTGGGTTAACTGTCATAGGAAGATAGGTTAGTATATAGGCTAGTTGCTTTATTGTTTCATTTCAATAAAACCATCTTGATGCAAGTAGTGCACCATGTTTCATATGCTTAGAAGATTGTTTAGTCGAGCCCCATGGTGGCGGCTACTCAAAAAATTTGGGGAAAAACCCATAAAATGTGTTTATTCTAAGTTTTTCCCCGGTGCATGTGTTTTCCGCTCCCCACTTATACTTCCTGCACATATCAACGCTCTTGATCGTGGCGCCCAGATCTACGGTGGACAGGTCATTCCAAACTTCCC
>ML779528.1:1319384-1374384 GCA_009831015.1 Picea engelmannii
GGGGGGGGGGGGTCCAGAATTGGTGATAAGGTTCACACTCATCTGGACGGCTCAATATCGAGTGCTCAAATCAATGGTCAATATTGGATTCTATACCCCCCCATCCGTTCTGCTTTTAATGGAAGGGGGGGGTCTAGAATGAGCGATAAAAGGCGCGCAAAGATCTGTGGCCAGGAAACTGGCGCGCAGATCAACGACCCAAAATAGATTTCGTACCCCCCTAGATGATCTTATTTTAACCGAGGAGGGGGGGTCTGGAATGGTATTATTCCTCTGGCGGGTCCCCTTTGTACGTGGAATCATTTTAATGGCCCCGAGTTCCATCACCGTTTGCTGTCTGACTTACCTTTGTCACCACTGGACGTCACCTTCCACTTTTCCTGAGTTGGTCACTTCCCATAACTGCTGTTAGTCCCTACACCCCTTTCGCTCGTGGCAAGCTCCTTACTATAACTTTAACCTCTAATCGGTAGCCTCCATGTCACCCATCCGTATCCCTCATTCACAGTCACCTTCCATCTCACCCCCAAGTGGTCTGTTGGCCATTTATTACTGGATAACCTATCTGTTATCTAGCTGACTTGTCTCCCGCGCCCGACCAACCCCAGTTTAAATAAAACCACCATTATTTCTCTTATTTTTGCTATTCACCCATCGCACCAGAGAAATTCACCGCTTACTCCTCCGTTACATTCCGTTTCCCTCACCCACAGTCAGTCGACCCCACTAACGTCATGTTTTATTGTAGGTACTATTACAGAGATGGCACCAAAATCCAAGCAAGCACAAGGAGAGGAGAATCCGTTTCTCCCGCCTCCTGTCGACTTGGACAGGATCCCACTGGTCGACAAAGACTGGTTAATCGTAGATACCAAATGCGATTTTGATTTCTCATACCTCCAGTCGTGGCTCAGGGAAGTTTTCCTGGACCAGAGCAATGAAATTGGACTCTGGGAGTCCAATTTACCCCTATACCTCTTCCCTTAGATCCATCATTTTCCCGATTTTGCTCTCAAGTGTCAAGCTCATTATATCCCTGAGCAAAGAGCCATCATCTCCTCATCCGGAGACATCCTGTTCCTCATCACGCCTGAAGCCATAGACCAGATGATGCAAATCCCCCGAGCTGACTTTGTCTCTCTTTTCAATCTAGAAATCCTTACAGAGTTGTACCAGAAAATGAATTTTCCCCAAAGAGCTCAAATATTCGAGCTTTTCCTTCCCACATCCACTCAATTCCCCTCCACAAATCCCCCTTATCCATATTCCATGTTCTTGACTAAGGGAAACCAAGTCATCTCATCCCTTTGTGCTCTGTTGGGATACTATTCTGATCAGTGGGTAGATGAGCCCATTCTGGGTTTTCTATCCATTTTCTCCACTGATGAAAATCCCACCGCCCAGTTTGATTTCAGCACATTCTTGGCAGACAATATTCATGAACAGTTCATGAATTTTGGCAGGGAAGGCATGTTCAGATATTCATCAATACTAGCCTACTTGTTCGTCTTCTTCCAGGTGGATAAATTTAGTTTTTCCATGCAGAAGATGGATGAAGATGGTAAACCTCAGGCAGTTACAACATGGAATTCCTTGCTCAAGCACAACTCCACAGAGTACAGTTTCAAGACGTTCATCGATTAGTTCTACCACCCTGTGGTAAGTATGCTAAGTGACAGGCCTGAGCCTCGAATAAGTGACGAAGTCCAGAGAATCCTGCATCTCTCGGACAACACAAAGACCGGGGATTGGTACTTCTATCAAAATCATACCGAGATCAGAGTATACGGGTGCGAATTGGCACTGTATAAGCTGCCCAAATATTTGCCTTTAAAAATCTTTGCTCTAGAATATATAAGGTAGATTATAAATTCAGATGATATTCATTTTGTATCATTGAAGAAAAAGCAACAACTTAGAATCAAGGGGCAAATTGTCTCCTTCATCTGCAACAGTCGTGGCGCCAGGGAAGAAGCAGACAGAATGTTGAAAGAAATGAAGTTCTTCATGAGATTCCCATCGCATTATGATCCATGTGGGATCATCTCAGAGATGAGGGTGAAGAATAAGAACATCCCATATGTTCATGTGTCCAAGCCCGAAATTGAGAAGTTCGCCAATCAAACAGCCTGGGAGCCTAACACATTGATTGAAGTAGAAGAGTAGGATCCCTTGGCCACGGTATCTCAAACAGCAATGCCACAAGTCCCGAAGGAAAAAAGGCCTCGACAAGATTTATCTCCGCCTGTCACGGAGGTATCGTCTGAACAGTTCCAGCTGCACACTAAGAGGCCCAAGATAGTTTTAGTTCCTGGCCAAGCTGGAGGAAAAGAAGCCCCGCCTACCATTGTGACCAATTCTGTTATTCCACCCTTCGGTTCGAGCCTCTATAAGGACATTACCCCAGCATTGCTGAAGAAAACCACAGACTCCCCTTTGAGCACTCAGCCAGGTAAGACTGGGCCCAAGATGAGCATTTTTGAAAAGTATGAGCTGATAAAGAAAAGGAACCAGACCCTGACCAACAGTACTTGAGCCCAATTCTGGAAGCAAACATCAACTGCGCAACATAGGATGTTGTCACCATTCGACACCGAGAAGGGAAGAATGCATATGGCATTCCTCCAGGCACAGGTTTCTGACCCCAAGGTGATCACTGACTACAAGAGGGCCACCTTTGAATTCCAGATGAAGGACGTGCACCCAGTCGATCAGATGGATCTGCAGAAGCAGACAGGGGAAATGGTGTTCTATATGCTGGCGTATGCTTCCACGTCTGCGGCCAAATTGCAGGTGTCCCTGAACAATGTTCAAACACAACTCAAGCTGAAGAAGATATCGTCCTTTGCAAAGGACAATAGGAGCAAGACTTTGGAGGAGTTGGTCCTCAAGATCGGCTATGACCCTTCAAACGTGAAGGCAACTGAGGAAATGATAAAGAAGAAAAATTATGATATAGCATCCTTGAGGAAGCAATTGAAGCTCCCGCCCACAGAGGATTCACAGGTGAAGGATATTATCTGGTGTTTTCAATAAAGGAATTCTTAACTTCTTATTTGTTGAAATTATCTTTCTCATCTTTTCTGCAAATCATCATTAAAGCTTCTAAAGATCTAGTGATTATATTATCTTGCCCTGTGAAATTTTTCCCTTTGCGTTTCTGGTTTGTATTTCATATTTTATTAAACACAGACCCCATAGCCCAATGGATGTGTAGACTATCTCAACCAATTCAAAAAACACTTTGACAACAAAGCCGACCTATTTCTTTACCTAGCCTAATATTTAAAATTGGAAACAAAGTTAAATCATATAGAGACATCCCTCTCTGAAGTTGGTAGGGCTAGATCCCAGCTTCAAAAGTGGTTGGATAAAGTTACCTTTGTAGATTTCTTCTTTCATCAACCTCTAGGAAATTTTCCAAGTGCTAACATAGTGGCGACTCCACTGGGGACTGAACGGAAAAGTTAAAACCTACGTCTCTTTTCCCTAAAAGAAAAGTTTGTATCTGAAATATTGCTCCTTAAATATTGCAAATTTGAGAAGGAAGTAATGTTCAGAGGTTGGTTAAACTTTGTACATATTATTTTTGGACTCATAAAATTAAAAAGTATATATATTAAAAACCAAAAAGAATTATGGCTCCTAAGAAAGTCTATACTCGATATCATCCAGATCCAAAACCTGCGAAAGTAACAGACAATCCAGAACAGTTGCTCAGGAAAAAGACCATTGTTGAAGGTTCAGTAAGTCATACCCCCTTTCATAAGTCTCTTTCTTTTTCAGGAGAGCTTGTCTTTTCTCAAAACCCCGACATTGACACCTTTTCCGGCCAAAGCCTGTCTAGGTCCAAATCCGGTAGTTTTGTCACTGAAATCATTTTCGACCCAACCATCTTGCAACCCCGAACCCCTGAATTTTTATCTCCCACTGCTAACCAACAAAACACTCCCTTAGTGCCATCCAGTCCCTCCTCGTCCTCGCCTTCAGTCGCTACCTCGCCGATCATCCAGGTTGTCGTCCCACCTCCTCCCCCTATCATGGAAGCCAGATACGCTCCCTTGGTGCTGGCCGCACCTCTCCATGCTATGCCTCAATACTACCAAACTAGACTCCCACAGTTCGATGCAACAAGACCCTTGAAAGACCAAAAACATGTTGACAAAATGAATGATTATTTTGACCTACAATAAGTTGATGAGGCTGATGTTCAAATGAGATTGTTTGCCCAAAGTTTGACAGGTGACGTTAAGAAATGGTACAAAGCTTTACCTTCCGCCTCAGTCCTTGACCTTGTCTCATTTCAAAGGAGTTTTCTCGACAGATGGGAGGTAAAGAAAAACCCTCTCCAAATATTGTCAAAATACGAGAATATAAGAAGAAATCAAGGTGAGATGGTACAAGATTACTACACCTGTTTCAATAACCTATACAATGCAATCCCAACCGAAATCAAACCTCCACAGGGTCTGGCATTGATAAAGTTCCTTGATGGTTTTGACGCCGATATGTCATACCAACTAAGAGAAAGAAATTCTACCACCTTGGAGGACATGCAAAAAAGTGCTATAAGTGTGGAGGCCAATTTGTTGGAAAAAAGAGCACGACAGAGGTCAGAGAGGAGGGTTACGATTAAAGAAGAACCTTCCACGTCAAAATATGATTCCAAATTGGATTCTTTGGCCAGAGCAATGGAAAGAATGATGGATAGACTCACTGTGTCAGAAAGAAATCCTCCGAGAGATGACCCACCAGCTCCTCAAGTCCGGAATCCTAACTTCAGGAGAAACCCTCCCCAAATCAGACAGAGAGATCCTAGGGACCAAAGAGAATAGAGAGGTCTGGATCATAAGATTAGGCCTCCCTTGTAAGAAAATTATGCCGATGAAGGGGGGGAGGTGACCGAAGAACTGGAGGATACTCACATAAATCTCATGGGCATTCATGATAACGAAGCTATTTTCCTTACCCAAGAAGAGCAAGAATTTTTTCTACTCAATCAAACAAAAGTAAGTGAAGAAGCTGAAGATGCAGAACAGCAGGCATTTGAAAATTCCATTTTGGAGGCACACCGACAATATAATTTGTGGAGTAAAAATACAGAAGGGAGTTCCCCAAAAAAGACAATTGAAACCAAGAAGGCCTCTGAGCCAACTACCGAGAAGATTCCTGAGAAGAGCACTGCCGACGCTCCCATGAAGAAAAACCTTACTATTCTGAAAAGGCCTTCACATCCCGAGGTTTCACCTATTAATTCACCAAGTACTTCTGGACAAAAGGATATGGTGGACAAACCAGAATTGATGAGCCAAGGCAGAGCTCCAACACCTTTCAGCCTTGAGGGGGAATTGGCCAAAGTAAAATTTCCTATCCCACTTTTTGAGTTGATAAACAAAGACGTTTATCATTCACAGGTGATTAAAGCAATGACCATTGAACCTGACATAGGCACGAAGGCCTTAACCATTGGATCAACAAATCATTCAGACACTGTGAACCTTACTGATGATCAACCCGAGCTTCTTTTTGGACCTGAAGTAGATGGTCAAGATGATACTGGGGAGGTCGTTCCTTTTTACATCAGTCTAAACATACATGACCTAATCTTGCATAATGCTATGCTAGATTCGGGTGCTTCCCATAATCTAATGTCGAAAGTAGTGATGGAGAAACTGGGACTGGAGGTCACCAGACCTTATAAGGATCTACATTCGTTCGACTCCAATAAGGTTAGATGCATTGGTTTGATCAAGGACCTGTGTATCACCCTGGTCCAGATTCTTGCAAAGAGCATAGTCATGGATGTGGTAGTTGCAGACATCCCTCCAAAGTATGGAATGTTGTTGTCCCAGTCCTGGGGAGCTAAGTTGAGAGGTACCCTACAACTAGATATGTCCTATGCCACTATCCCAGTTTTTGGGAAACAAAGAAGGCTATACAGAGAAACTTTGATGAAATACATGGTGAGTAGCCAAGAAAAACCGCACAATTATCCTCTTTACTCTTCACATTCTGACATGGATTATTTTATCCTGTATAACGATGGTGACACGGAAGAGCAAGACACTCAGCTGGGTGAAGATACATCTAGTCCAGACGAAGGCCAAGAAATCATCGAGGTAAAAAGGAAGAAAAACGTGATAAATGAAGAATTACCGGTAGACTTCTGGAGCATGGATTTTGATGGAGTAGTGAGCAAAGAAGGAGCTGGAGTAGGAGTTTGGCTGCATAACCACAGAAATAGGTGTTCAGAAAACCATTCTTACAAATTAAATTTCCAATGCACTAACAATATTGTTGAGTATGAAGCCTTGATGCTCGGTCTGAAACTTTTGAAAAAGGTTGGTGCTAAACAGATTATGGTAAGAGGAGACTCTGAGTTGATAATTAAGAAGATCAAAGGTGAGTATGCTGTGAAAAACCCACGTCTTAGAGCTTATAGGAATGTTGTTCTTGATGCCTTGAGATGTTTCACTGAAGTAGACTTGCAGGTAATGCCGAGGGGACAAAACATTCTGGCGGACGGATTGGCTACGTCATCAGCCACATGTAAGATTCCTTTCCGCTTGACTTGCCCGTACACGGTATAAGTGAAGTGTCGACCAACTGTTCCTGAGAACATCAGGTATCGGCAAGTTTCTGGCAATGATGATCAAATAGAAGACTTTCTGCAGTGTAAAAACGATTTTGAATATACAAATATAGATTCAGAGAACGAAGATGAAAATGTAAATAGATCTGATTTTGAAATTGATAGTGTAAATAGAGTAGATTCAGGAGAATTAGGCGATGATGAGATGGAGGCCGATGTTTTACATTTGAAAAACAATGTTTTTCCTAGAGGTCTAGTTCCTTTAGAGGACTTGTTTGATTTTAACGACGTAGCCAAAAAACCAAAAATCGAAGCAAACAGACAAGAGGTAGAATATTGTAATATAGGGACCAAAGAGAAACCTAGAATGGTCAAATTGTCCAAATCTTTACCCCCAGAGAAAAAAATCAAATACATTGAGTTGTTCAAAGAATACTCAGATGTTTTTGCGTGGGGTTATGAGGATTTGAAGGCTTATGATACCAGCATCATACAACACAGAATTCCAATAAAAGAAGACCAAAAACCATTCAGACAGAAACTTAGGAGGATAAATCCCAAGTTGCTCCCTCTGATAGAAAAGGAAATCAAAAAAATGTACGATGCCAAAATCATAGTCCCGTTGTGTTTTTCCAAATGGGTCTCTAATTTAGTCCCTACACGTAAGAAATCAGGGGAAATCAGACTTTGTATAGATTTCTGAAATCTGAATAAGGTCTCCTTGAAGGACAATTACCCCTTGTCAAAAATGGACCACATCCTGCAAAGGGTGGTCGGATCCAGTAGAATTTTTTTGCTGGATGGTTTCTCGGGTTACAATCAGGTCCTAGTTCACCCGGATGACCAAGAAAAAACTGCGTTCATTATGCCTTGGGGCACTTTCATGTATGTGAAAATGCCTTTTGGTTTGATGAACGCTGGAGCCACTTTCCAGAGAGCGATGGATATCACCTTTGTGGAAGAATCAGGTAAGTTTATTGCCATCTATTTGGATGATGTGACTGTGTTTTCCCGATCTGATGATGAACACCTGCGACACCGCAGACGAGTCTTTGAGTTATGTAGAAGGTTTGGGATTTCTTTAAATCCTAAGAAAATCCTTTTCAGGTTGGAGGAAGGAAAACTGCTAGGGCACATCATCTCCAAGGATGGAATCAAAATTGACCCCAGCAGGATCGAGGCCATACAAAAATTAGAACATCCCATAAACCTCAAAGAACTACAGTATTTTATTGGGAGAATAAACTTTCTGCGAAGATTCACTCCCAACCTGGCAGAACTCCTCAGAAACATTACAAATATGCTTAAAAAAGATGTTAAAATAAAATGGGACTCCGAGTCCAGACAATCTTTTGAACAAGTCAAACGAGGACTCACAGAAGCCCCTGTTTTGATCAGTCCTGATTTTACTAAGGATTTCTATCTTTTTTCTTTCGCTTCTGAACATACTATAGAAGCGGTGTTACTGCAAAAGAACAATAAAGGGTATGAAAAACCCATATCTTTCTTTAGTAAAGCATTGAGAGACGCTGCTCTGAATTACAAGATAATGGAGAAGCAAGATTTTGCCTTGGTGAAAGCTATAAAAGACTTTAGAGTCTAAATTCTTCATTCCCACACCATAGCTTTTGTTCCAAACGCGGTAGTAAAAGAAATCTTGACCCAGGACAACCCTGATGGAAGAAGGGGAAAATGGATTGCTGTCATTTTAGAATACGATATCGAGATTAAGCCTACAAAACTAATCAAAGGTCAAGGCCTTGCTAAATTGATGGTTGAATCTAACTTCCATGCTCTTGACATTAATTTTTTAGCTGCAGCAGATGAACAGGGCGAGATGGTGACTCCAAGTGTGAGAGAGGTATTCCTCAACTCTCCGTGGTACGCAGACCTTATATTCGTTTTGCAAAATTTACAAGCTCCCCCTGGTTTGACTAATACTAAAGCTAGATTTTTAAAGTTGAAAGCCTTAAAATTCTGTATTCTAGAAGGCAATTTGTATTGGAAAGATCCTGGAGGCATTCTGTTAAATTCTTTATTGAAAAATGAAGCTGACAAAGTGTTACAAGAATTTCATGCAGGTGAATGTGGTGGCCATCTGAACTGGAAGGTCACAGCCAACAAAATACTCAGATCTGGTTTCTATTGGCCCACCCTATTCACCGATGTTCATCAAAAGGTGACTGCATGTCATCAATGTCAGCTGTTTGAAGGCAAAAGGAAACTCCTTCCTCTCCCCCTGAAACCGATCTCAGTTGAAGCCCCTTTCCAGCAATGGGGACTGGACTTCATTGGAGAAATACACCCCCCTTCTTCAGGCCAACACAGGTGGATTCTCACTGCCACCAATTATTTTACCAAATGGATCGAAGCAGTACCAAGCAGGCAAGCCACTGACTCTGTTATCATCAAATTCCTTGAAAATAATATTTTGTCTCGCTTTGGATGTCCTAGAAAGATTATAACTGATAATGCAGCTACTTTTCAGTCGAAGAAGCTCATAGATTTCTGCAACCAGTATCACATTGGTTTGGGGCATTCCACAGCCTACTACGCTCAGGGGAATGGGCTGGCAGAATCTTCAAACAAAACCTTGGTAAATATCATCAAGAACACATTGCAGGAAAACAAGAAATCATGGCACAACAAGTTGGTGTTCGCGTTATGGGATGACAGACTGACCACCAAAAGGTCAATTGGTATGTCACCATACCAGCTGGTCTACGACACAGAGGCAATTTTCCTCACTTCTTTAGGAGTCCCCGTCATGAAGTTGCTTCAAGATGTACAAGCTGAGCCAAATGACTCAAAGAGAAGGATCAACCAGATGATCCATTTGCAACAGTCTAGGGAGGATGTTTTCAACAAGACTCAGGTGATCCAAGAAAGCATCAAGAATATTTTTGACAAAAGGACCAAGGAAGATGATTTTGAGCTAGGGGATTTGGTGCTGAGATGGGATTCCAGAAATGAAGACAAGGGAAAACATGGAAAATTTGACAGTCTATGGAGAGGACCATACGTGATCCAAGATTTTAGGGGAAACAATGCTTTCTTGCTAAACAACGCTGATGGGATAGATCTTCTAGGAGGACCTGTAAATGGCAGAATGTTGAAACATTATGTTTCACCTCAGTAGAGATTCAAGTTTTCACCCACCATTGTACATACCATTTTTTATTTTTATTTTTCGCCTGCATTTTTTGAGTGAAGAACATCAGTTAGTTGGTTGAATCCCGAAGAGAAGGCCCTAAGCCACTGACCACTGTTCTTCCAATTTCTGAGAATAAAATTAATCAATCAGCAAAGGCTACTAGGCAAAAGTTTTCAGAGTGACAAGAACTAGGATTCTTGGCACTTCACAGGGCAAGTACCATCCCCAGGTGGAGCCACTATTATCACCCTCTAAGTTATAGGATCAACTGGTGACTGGGATATTATCTGTCTCTAGTATTTTTGTTGACAAATGATTTTTCATTCTGCAAATAACTTGAAAAAGAGAAGAAAAAAGAAAAGAAAAAGAAAAAGAAAGAAAAGAAAAAGAAAGAAAAGAAAAAAGAAAGAAAAGAAAAAACAAAGAAAAGAAAAAGAAAGAAAAGAAAAAAGAAAAAGAGGGCATAAAAGGATTTCAATAAAAGCCCCATGCAATAATGGTAACTTGGTCTATACCTTTCAAACATGGCCAAGTTCTTTTTAAATTGATATTGATAGGGTAGTGAATAAATTTGGCTAAACAGTTTAAACTTAGCCAAAGTGTCTAGGTTAGATTAGTGAATAAATCTGGCCAGACTATCTAACCCTGGTCAGATAGTCCCAGGATAGAGTAATTTCTTAACCCAATAGTCTAATCTGGGCTAACTGTCATAGGAAGATAGGTTAGTATATAGGCTAGTTGCTTTATTGTTTCATTTCAATAAAACTAGCTTGATGCAAGTAGTGCACCATGTTTCATATGCTTAGAAGATTGTTTGGTCGAGCCCCATGATGGCGGCTACTCGAAAAGTTTGGGGAAAAACCCATAAAATGCGTTTATCCTAAGATTTTCCCCGATGCATGTGTTTTCCACTCCCCACTTATACTTCCTGCACATATCAACGGTCCTGATTGTGGCGCTCAGATCTACGATGGACAGGTCATTCCGGACCCCCCCGACCATTCTGTTTTTAACCGGGGGGAGGGAAGAATCAGTGATAAGGTTCGCACTCATCTGGATGGCTCAAGATCGAGCGCTCAAATCAACGGTCAATATTGGATTACAGACCCCCCCATCCATTATGCTTTTAATGGAAGGGGGGGGTTTGGAATGAGCGATAAAAGGCGCGCAAAGATCTGCGGCTAGGAAATTGGCGCATAGATCAACTGCCCAAAATGGATTTCGGACCCCCCCGGATGATCTGATTTTAACCGAGGAGGGGGGGTCCGGAATGGTATTATTCCTATGGTGGGTCCCCTTTGTACGTAGCATCATTTTAATGGCCCTGAGTTCCATCACCGCTTGCTGTCTGACTTACCTTCGTCACCACTGGACGTCACCTTCCACTTTTCCTGAGTTGGTCACTTCCCATAACTACTGTCAGTCCCTACCCCCCTTTCGCTCATGGCAAGCCCCTTACTCTGACTTTAACCTCCAATCGATAGCCTCCACATCACCCATCCATATCCCTCAGTCATAGCCACCCGCCATCTCACCCCCAAGTGGTCCGTTGGCCATTTATTACTGGATAACCTATCCATTATCCAGCTCACCTGTCTCCCGTGCTCGACTGACCCCAGTTTAAATAAAACCACCATTATTTCTCTTATTTTTGCTATTCACCCATCGCACTAGAAAAATTCACCACTTACTCCTCCGTTACATTTCGTTGCCCTCACCCACAGTCAGTCGACCCCACTAATGTCGTGTTTTATTGCAGGTACTGTTGCAAAGATGGCGCCAAAATCCAAACAAGCACAAGGAGAGGAGAATCCATTTCTCCCGCCTCCTGTCGACCTAGAAAGGATCCCACTGGTCGACAAAGACTGGTTAATCGTAGATACCAAATGAGATATTCATTTCTCATACCTCCATTCGTGGCTCAGGGAAGTTTTCCTGGACCACAGCGATGAAATTGGACTCTGGGAGTCCAATTTACCCCTATACCTCTTCCCTCAGATCCATCATTTTCCTGAGTTTTCTCTCAAGTGTCAAGCTCATTATATCCCCAAGCAAAGAGTCGTCGTCTCCTCATCTGGAGACATCTTGTTCCTCATCACGCCCAAATCCATAGACCAGATGATGAAAATCCCCCGAGCCGACTCTGTGTCTCTTTTCAACCTGGAAATCCTTACAGAGTTGTACCAGAAAATGACTTTTCCCCAAAGAGCTCAAATATTCAAGCTTTTCCTTCCCACATCCACTCAATTCCCCTCCACAAATCCCCCTTATCCGTCTTCCATGTTCTCGACTAAGGGAAACCAAGTCATCTCATCCCTTTGCGCTCTATTGGGATACTATTCTGATCAGTGGGTAGATGAGCCAATTTTGGGTTTTCTATCCATTTTCTCCACTCATGAAAAGCCGACCACCCAGTTTGATTTCAGCACATTCTTGGAAGACAATATTCATGAACAGTTCATGAATTTTGGCATAGAAGGCATGTTTAGATATTCATCAATACTAGCCTACTTGTTCGTCTTCTTCCAGGTGGATAAATTTAGTTTTTCCATGCAGAAGATGGATGAAGATGGTAAACCTCAGGCAGTTACAGCATGGAATTCCTTTCTCAAGAACAACTCCACAGAGTACAGTTTCAAGACATTCATCGATCAGTTCTACCACCCTGTGGTAAGTATGCTGAGTGGCAGGCCCGAGCCTCGAATAAATGACGAAGTCCAGAGAATCCTGCATCTCTCGGACAACCCAAAGACTGGGGATTGGTACCTGTATCAAAATCATACCGAGATCAGAGTATACGAGTGCAAATTGGCACCGTATAAGCTGCCCAAATATTTTCCTGTTGTAATCTTTGCTCTAGAATATATAAGGTAGATTATAAATTCATATGATATTCATTTTGTATCATTGAAGAAAAAGCAGCAACTTAGAATCAAGGGGTAGATTGGCTCCTTCATCTGCAACAGTCGTGGTGCTAGGGAAGAAGCAGACAGAATGTTGAAAGAAATGAAGTTCTTCATGATATTCCCATGGCATTATGATCCATGTGGGATCATCTTAGAGATGAGGGTGAAGAACAAGAACATTCCATATGTTCATGTGTCTAAGCCTGAAATTGAGAAGTTCGCCAACCAAACAGCCTGGCAGCCTAACACATTGATTGAAGTAGAAGAGAAGGATCCCCTGGCCACAGTATCTCAAACAGCAATGCCACAAGTCCCGAAGGAAAAAAGGCCTCAACAAGATTCATCTCCTCCTTTCATGGAGGTATCGTCCGAAGAGTTCCAGCTGCACACTAAGAGGCCCAAGACAATTTCAGTTCCTGGCCAGGCTGGAGGAAAAGAAGCCCCGCCTACCACAGTGACCAAGTCTGTTATTCCACCCTTCAGTTCGAGCCTCTATAAGGACATTACCCCAGCATTGCCGAAGAAAACCACAGACTCCCCTTTGAGCACTCATCCAGGAAAGACTGGGCCCAAGCTGAGCATTTTTGAAAAGTATGAGCTGATAAAGAAAAGGAACCAGACCCTGACCAGTAGTACTTGCACCCAATTATGGAAGCAGACATCGACTGCACAACATAGGCTATTGTCAGCATTCGACATCGAGAAGGGAAGAATGCATATGAATTCCGCCAAGCACAGGTTTCCGACCCCAAGGTGATCATTGACTACAAGAGGGCCACCTTCAAATTCCAGATGAAGGACGTGCACCCAGTCGATCAGATGGATCTGCACAAGCAGATAGGGGAAATGGTGTTCTATACGCTAGTGCATGCTTCCATGTCTGCGGCCAAATTGTAGGTGTCCCTGAACAATGTTCAAACACAACTCAAGATGGAGAAGATATTGTCCTTTGCAAAGGACAATAGGATCAAGACTTTGGAGGAGCTAGTCCTCAAGATTTTCTACGACCCTTCAAACGTGAAGGTAGCTGAGGAAATGATAAAGAAGAAAAATTATGATATAGAATCCTTGAGGAAGCAACTGAAGCTCCCACACACAGAGGATTTGCAGGTGAAGGAGATAGTAGAGAAAGAGGGCGAGAAGGATGAAATGCTCAAACTGGTCATGGAGCAGAATGCACAGCTAAAAGAGATGGAAGCTGAGATGGAGAAGCTGCTAAAAGAGAAAGAGAAACTGAAGCCAATGGAAGTCAGTCCATTGAGTGCTATTCCAATTTCAGGAGTGAGCATGGCATCAGTGACAACAGTCCCATCAACGACTCCATTGAAATCCCAGGAGAAGACAGTCGAACTGGCTGAGTCCATGGAAAAGATGAACCTGCAGGAAATAGAGATCAACAGGATGAAAAAGGAGATTGATAACCTTCAGGAACTCAAGTCTTCCTTCCAGACCAACCTCTCCAAGGAAAAGCAGGTAACAGAGCAGCTCAAATAGGAACTTCAGCAGCTCCAGAAGCAAACAGTGGCAGGAAAGACTTTAGTTGAGGTTAAAGAGAGTGTATGGACAGACATCACTAAGTCCATGAATGAGATATGGCCCATGATCCAGATCATGTTTGAGCAGAATGAATTGGTCCAAAGGAGAAAACAGGCCATTGAGAAGATCAGAGTAGAATTGGGAGACATGCCAACACAGGCAAATGAGATCATCAAGTTCCTCAATTCTAAGACCAGGGAAGAGCTAGAAGAGTTGAATATTGAAGACAGAACAGAGACCATTCTTGAGGTCAAAAGGGTTCTGACTAAGAGAGGATTAATGATTCAGCTGGAAGAAATGGTTCAGGCCATGGACCTAGGGGTACAAATATTCTTCAGTAAGATTGAGGCTCTCCAGAAGAAAGGTTTACCTGGTCTGAAGGTAATTAATGATAAATTGATGACACTCCCAGATTACAAGAAGAGATTGGATGAGGTGTATAAGGATAACTCAAAGTTTGCAGGGATTCAAAGGAGCATCACTAGCAAAGAATTTATGGATGCCCTTCAGTGGGACATTAGCATCCAACATGAGATTCGATACATTTTCCTCACCAAGCCTACGTTTTCCAAGTACACAGACATGGACGAAGTGTATCGAAGGCTGCTCAAAGTCAATGTGCCCAGTCATCTTAGATGGGAGGAACTATGTGATCTGATCGATTAGTGGATGAGTTGTCCCAGTCCAGTCATTTGTCCAGTCATAAGAGGTTGTGCAGAAACCTCACCAACAGCCTACCCAAAAATCAGCATGCAGTTATACCACATCATCGAGCAGTTCCTAGATTTTTGAAATTTGTTAAGTTTGTTAGGCTAAAAATAGATTTAGCACGTCCTGGTCATTTATGACATGAACTTTTGTAATTTGAGTTATAAATACTTCTCCTTTCGAAGCATTGAGGGTTGTTGATCTTCACACCCTGACGCTATCAGACTGTAATATTGTTGAAGAGATCTTCCATTAATAAAAGGAGGCACTTTTACAGGATTCTTGCGTGTATTCACTGTTGATGTTTTCTCTCTAAGTTGAAGGTTATTCTTTCTTTGTGACCATCTTGTTTTCTAATTCTTATCTTTAAGAGTAACGAATGTTGCAGGATTTATCTCGTATACCCTGTTTCTGACTCGAAAGATTTTAGTGTTTTTCTTTTGGTGTTTTCAATAAAGGAATTCTTAATTTCTTCTTTGTTGAAATTATCTTTCTCATCTTTTCTGCAAATCATCATTAAAGCTTCTAAAGATCCAGTGATTATATTATCTCGCCCTGTGAAAGTTTTCCCTTTGCGTTTCTGGTTTGTATTTCATATTTTATTAAACACAGACCCCATAGTCCAATGGATGTGTAGACTATCTCAACCAATTCAAAAAACACTTTGACAACAAAGCCGACCTATTTCTTTACCTAGCCTAATATTTAAAATTGGAAACAAAGTTAAATCATATAGAGAGATCCCTCTCTGAAGTTGGTAGGGCTAGATCCCAACTTGAAAAGTGGTTGGATAAAGTTACCTTTGTAGATTTCTTCTTTCATCAACCTCTAGGAAATTTACCAAGTGCTAACAGGAGTACTGACAACCTAGTATCCACAGATATGGTGGATAAATTAGAGTGAAGACAACTAGACATCCAAAACCATACAAAGTCTCATGGCTGCAAAAAGGACACCAGGTAATGATAACTAAACAATGCTTGGTTGAAATTAAAATAGGAGGTTAAAAAGATGAAATCCTATGTGATGTAATTCCCATGGACATATGCCATATTTGATTGGGAAGACTATGGCAGTTTGAAAGAAATGTCATTCATGATGGGAGGAAAAACAAATATACATTAGAAAAGAATGGTAGTACGCATATTTTGCTGCCAATAGAGGAGAAGAGAGTAAAGGAGGAAGCTAGCACAAGCATACTTCTCATGAGTGGGAAGGAACTCTTGAAATAAGTCAAGGAAGAATAGGAGATGCAGTTCGTTGTGGTGAGGAAGCCCAGAGTCATCCTTACGAGTACATCAATGGATGATTTTCCTGTAGAAGTTCAGGAGTTGCTAGATAATTTTATTGATATAGTGGTGGATGAGCTACCAAAATCATTGCCCCCCATTAGGAGTATCAGTCATCATATCGAATTGATACTAGGTGCAAGTCTGCCAAACAAAGTAGCGTACAGATTGACACCTCGAGAGAATGAAGAAGTGAAGGACCAAGTCCAAGAGTTGCTAGACAAAGGTTTGGTCAGAGAGAGCTTGAGTCCATGCAAAATACCGACTATGTTGAGCCCAAAGAAATATGGAGGATGGAGAATGTGAACAGACTCAAGAGCTATAAAAAAGATCACCATTAGGTACATATTTCCTTTACCAAGAATGGATGATTTAATGGATTGTTTAAGTGGAGCAAATTTCTTTTCTAAGATAGATCTGAAAAGTGGATATCACCATATTAGAATGAGAGAAGGTGATGAATGGAAAACAACCTTTAAGACAAACGTAGGTCTATACGAGTGGTTGGTTATGCCATTTGGCTTAACAAATGCCCCGAGTACTTTTATGAGGTTGATGAATGAAATTATGAAACATTTCATTGGAAAGTTCGTGGTTGTATATCTGGACGATATACTGATCTTTAGAAGGACTAAAGAGGATCATTTGAGGCACCTAATGCTAGTAATGAGGAGGCTACAGCAGGAGAAGTTGCTGATCAATTTGAAGAAGTCCTCTTTTATGAAGACAAAACTCATTTATTTGGGTTTCGTGATCTCTTCAAATGAACTAAAGATGGATCCAGAGAAGGTGAAAGCGATTAGAGAATGGCCATCACCAGGAAGCATTTTCGAGGTAAGGAGCTTCCATGGATTAGCGAGCTTATATAGGAAGTTAATTAGAGACTTCAGTGGGATTTGTGCACCCATGATGGATACATTAAAGAAATGACACAAGTATTTTAAATGGACAGAGGTGGACGAAAGGAGATTCAATATACTAAAGGAGAAGATAACGGAATGACCAATTCTGGCCTTACTGAATTTTGAAAATACATCTCAGGTGAGATGTGATGCAAGCATAATTGCAATAGGAGCAGTTTTGAGTCAAGATAACAGACCTGTTGCCTGTTTCAGTGAGAAGTTGAATGAGACTAAGAAGAAATAATCCAGATATGACAAGGATTTTTATGCCATAATTCAAGCTTTGAAGAAATGGAGGCATTATCTTGTCCCACAAGAGTTTGTCTTGTATAGCGATAACCAAGCTTTACAATTCATAACCATACAAGAAAAACTGAATCAGAGGAATTCAAAATGGGTTGAATTTATGAAAAATTTTACTTTTTTCATAAAAACATACTGTTGAGAATGCTAACAAGGTTACTGATGCATTAAGCAGGAGATGTTTGGCCATGCAGGAATTCCAGCTAAAGACCTTGGGTTGGAACACCTTAAGGACATGTATCATGATGATGTAGATTTCAAGGAGGCATATGACGCATGTGTTAATCTTGTGTTGAGAGATAGAAGTCAGTGGACATAATGCATGATTCAGGAAGGACTATTGTTCATACGACATCAATTGTGCATACCAAAATGCTCAAAATGGGATAATATTCAGAAGGAAAAGAAGAGTAGAGGATTGGATGGACATTTCAGCCATGATAAAACGTTTGCACAGTTGATCAACTCATACTATTGGCCAGGTATGAGAAAAAAAGTGATAAAGTTTGTGAACAGATGTAGAATCTACCAACATGCTAAGGGGAAAAGACAAAACACTGGTTTGTATCAACCGTTGCCAATGCCAAAGAGTCCTTGGGATGCAATAAGCATGGATTTTGTGTTGGGATTGCCAAAAACACAAAGAGGATTCGATTCCATATTTGTGGTGGTGGATAGATTTTCAAAGATGGCACATTTCATCCCATGCCATAAGACCAGTGACGCAATGCATGTTGCAAATCTGTTTTTCAAAGAAGTTGTGAGACTTCACGGCCTACCCAGGAGCATTGTCTCAGACAGAGACACAAAATTTGTTGGCCACTTTTGGAGGACACTGTGGAAGAATATGAGGATGAGTTTGTCCTTTATCTCATCTTATCACCCTCAGACAGATGGGTAGACTAAAGTGGTAAATAGAAGTTTGGGGAATTTATTAAGGAGTCTAGTTACTGAACATGATAACCAGTGGGATCAGATTCTGCCACAAGAAAAAATTGCATACAACAACTCACCAAATAGGATAAATGGAAGGAGTCCATTCCAAATGATCTATGGAATGCAACCCAAGGGAGTGTCTGAGTTGAGAGACTTGGAACAAGGTGAGATCAGGAGCACTGGAGAAGAGGATTTTGCTGCGGAGATGGAGCGACTCCATAGCCATATCAAAGGATAGTTGGAGAGTTCTAATCAGATATACAAGCATAGAGTTGATCAACATCATAGGGAACTTCAATTCGAAGTAGGAGATCAGGTTTTAGCACATCTCAGGAAGGAAAGGTTCCCTAGGGGAACAAAAAACAAGTTGAAGATGAAAAAGATAGGACCCTGTAAGATCTTGAGGAAGTTTAATGCAAACACCTATGAGATTGAGCTGCCAGATGGTGTGGGAATTTCCCCCATATTCAATGTTTCAAACTTGTATCTGTACAGGAAAGAGGACACAGAAGGGTCAGGAGCTCAAGGAAAAATTTAGAAGGAGAAACAGATGCCTGTGGCAGAAAAGCCGCAGATGGAGAAAATTGTTGATCAGAGGATTGGCAAGAAGACCAGAAGGAAAACCTATTTTGAGTATCTGATCAAATGGAAGGGACACCCAATCAAATATGCTAGGTGGAAAAATGAAGCTGCCATCAAGAAGCAGAGAAAATCAGTAGAGGAACTCATGGACAAGAGTCCATGAATTTTTGTCAAGGGGAGTATGATGCAGGAGCATCATTGGCAAGAACGTAGAGGTAGGACCACTCAACACATGAGAGTTCTTCCAGAATTTCAGCGTTGGTAGTCACAGCCGAATTTGAAATCTACCTTAACTCAGCGCCAGAATTCACCTTTGGAGGAACACTTAAACCAGTGCTAAATTTTACCCTTTGAGGCACATTTTGAAAATCGCAAGCGGAGAAGGAGTTTCCTCTATGACTCTAGAGTGCGACTGGACTAAGATAACATAGGATGAATTTTAGAGTAGGCAAGTAGCCAGGGGAAACCCTAGAATTTTTTTTTGAGTTAAGTAGAAGTTTGTACGCCTAGATGGGAGAGAGCAGCAATACGAGGAGAAATTAGTTGTAAGAGAGAACTACGAGTTAGCAGGAGATCTTAGTTTTTGCATTACTGTAATTTGAATGTATTTGGTAGTTGTTTTGGTACTTATGAATAGAACAGAAGGAAAAATTGATCCAAATGTGTGTGTGTCAATGTTATTTTTGTTTTTCCTTTTATTTCTATTTTCATGAACAAGTGAATGAATCTCCATAGAGGAGAACGGAACTATGACTGTTAGTTTTCAATTTCAATTGTTTCTCTTCATTTGAAGCTCTACAAGGTGTGCATCGCACTAGAGAGGAACGCAAGGGAATCAGGAGGAATTTCTCTGTGAGAAATACCGTGGATATGAGTTATCGAAATCCCTCAGATACAAGGAGTGCACGAGAAATCAAAGTCTGAACCAGACAAAGCTCAAGAGGAACAACACGTCGGAAAGTGTTATCAAGATCCAAGAACCTATTCCCCATAAGAAGTGAAGGCTGATCCTTTGAAGACTTAGAAAGTCTTATGAGTTTGAAGCGAGTGAAAGCTCAGGAGGAGGAATGTGAGACCCCACAAGTCGTTGGATCAAGTGGAGTTGCGAGGAGGTTAGTGATGGGGAAGAGATCTGACCGTAGATATCGAGGGCGTTGTGATCCATTGATCAAGCACCTCAATGTTTTGGTATTTTGGCAACTAGAAGTACAATGATCAATAGTGTGGGACTCTCGACTGGTGGAACCCTAAAAAGATCGGAGCCATCAGATCTTCAAGGGCCTAGAGCCATTGATCTATAGTGAGGGAGATTTCATGGTTTTGACAATCGAGAAGAGGAGGGACAACTTCATAAGACACGAAGTCATGAAACACAAAATGCCAAAATAAGAATAGTCGTCGATCCAGGAGAGATCTGAGCCGTAGATATCGCGTCATCGGGATTTCAACATTCGTGACTTGGAGGGGTCAGGCGCCTTGTATTGCAGGTTTCGACACTGCAAACCGTGATGCCCTTTCATGGTAAATCTTGTGGTCATGGGTGTGTGGTCACGTGAGTTGGGGAAGGAAAGGCTATTACACATCAAAATTACTCACTTCGCAAGTGTCGCAAGTGTTGTCATTTCAAGTGTCGCAAGTGTCACATCTTGACCACAAGTGTATAAGTGTTGCTAACATCATACTACCTTCTTGCCTGTGTCATGCCTCCAATAACATGACAGGGAGACTTAGGACACCTCAAATATTAGTTGTGAAGAGGAGGAATCAGTCTACTAGAAATACAAGTCTCTTGAAATTGGAAGAACCACTAAAAATTAAGTTTCAGAGAGGAGCGCTCCCCTATACACTATCAGGGGGCGCTATAACACTCTGTTTACCCTTTTGGGGAGTGTTATAATACCAACGCTTGCTTTCCTTCTCTTTGGGAACGCTATAATTCTCTTATGCACTTTTTGGAGGAGCGCTACCTATTCCAAGTGAAATTTTGTTTGTTGGGAGGATTGAGGGAAAGATCCCCTCAATATCTGAAGGTGGTTGGTTTTGAATCCTTGGTCAAGCCATGATCTTAGAAAAGATCCATAACTGAAGGAGGAAAATCCTCAACTTACCCCAAAGATATCTCAAGTGGTTGGGCCTCTCCAAGCCTATTTAAACATGCCTTCTCATGGTGAAAAGGGGGAGAAGGGTGAAGCATCTAACCTATGATCTCATGAAGAAGGTGTATTTCAGAACATCAGCATTCGATGTGTGGACTATTTGAGAAATAGTTCGGATGAGGAAGGCTTGACGAAGATACTACACTCACATCTATATCTCTAAGAATTCTTCATTGTTCTTCTCTTTAATATTATATGCTTGGCCTATTTCTTTCAAATATGTGTTTGATATCACATGAATTTGTCTCTAATAGATAGATCTATTTTGATCTAGTCTCAGTAGAGTAGGAAGTTGTTTGTACTTTTGTTTGTCTACAGGGCTTATCGAGGAGCGTAAGATTGGAGCTCAACTCAGACTGTGCAGGGACAAACACCGGTAAAAGGTACTTATTTTCTCCTCCCTCCTCACACATTAGTTTATATAGATCTGAAAGGAAGTCAATGTCCATGATAAGAATCTTTTGTCTTAATATTTAAGAGTCTAGCTCTCAAGAGGAGATCTACCTGTCCACAGGGAGATTTTCCTTCAATAGAAATTGGCGACTCCACTGGGGAAGAATTGAAACTCTCAGTTTTGGTTTTCCTCATAGACCTTGTCTTTCCATTTATTATTATTAGACCTTTTTCATCTTGTATGCTTGATTTCATATGTCGATTGAATCCTTATTCCATCACACATACTCTGAATGCCAAAGTTCATCTGAGTTTTAGGGTTTTTTGGACTTTTTTCTGGGTTTTAGGACACCAACGCTCCCCTACCTTGTTAGCAGGGCGTCAACACTCCCTGAAGGTCTTAGACAAAGTGTTATAACACTCTAGTTCCCCTTACACTAGAGCACCAACCTCTCTTTGCAAAAAATCCTTTCCAGAATTGCATTTTTTGAGATCCAATCTCTATTTTTCACTTGTTGAGATTCTTTGTGATTCAATGCTTTTTCCTATTGACCTTTCACATCCTTCTTTCTGAGAAATAAGCAATTTGTTGTTCAGATTTTGTGGCCTTCTTCTTTATTTTGAGTTTTTCTGCTGTTGAGAACTTGGAATCAATCCACTGCTTTCTTGTCTCTTGTCCAACTAAGTGGGAACTCTGGTGAAGGGCATCAAAAATCTATGAATCATCTCATTTGGTTCTTCGAGGTCATCGTTCTTAAACATATCTCGTTTGTGTGAATTGTTTGATTCTTTTTGTTATCTTTTGTTTTCTCTTTGCTTCCTGTTTCAATCATAGGAAGAGGGTGTGTTGTTTGTTCGAAATATGATTATGCTTCTCCAAATCTCCTTGATCTGAAAGGGTAGTAGGCAGGAGAAGTTTTTGCATTGAATTAATCATCATTCACATACAAACGAAAAAAATACATATTAGTGACTGGTTTTCATATTAGAAGGAATTTCTAAAATGTTTTAGCATTGCATTACATTCGATTGAGAACAAATTGATTGAGGACATTCCATATTAGTGTTTGATAGTGAAAACGACTCTTTCTCTTTCCCTTAAATAGGCGTTCATTGAAAAGAAATGATTTCTTATCATCTTTTATGCATCTTTTTGGGAATTGAGTCATCATTCCATCAGTTTCACTTTCATGCGCCCTTTGAGTAAAGAACATCTTTAAAACGAACGCTGATTAAAAATTATCTAGAACATTTTTTGTTTTTAGGATCTTCCACCAACAGTAGACTAGGGTTATCACTTTACATTAGGCTGTGAGTACAACTCTCCAAAGTTTTCAAAACAAACATTAGCATCCTGAGCTAGGGAGAGTCAAATCCAATTGTTGTATTGGTTTTCTGGGATCCTTCTCTCACACAGGGGTTATGCACGAGGTCACATTCGGGTGAATTACAGAGATTATCCCTCCGTTTTTCAACTGTTTGTAGTGGTCATATTGTATATTAGGGGTCACTTGGAGGTATACCCACGATTATGTGTGGGAGCCTCACCGGTTGATTTCAGACTTGTTATCCTTCCCATACGTTTCGTATCAGACTGTCGACTCTACCCGCCCAGGGACACATTGTGAATTGGTGTCTTTAGTTGCCATAATATTTAGGTACTTACACAAGGTGACAGTGAAGGGAAGTCTCACTGTATCTGGAATAGAAATTGGTCAAACACACTCAGGCTCCTTGGAGGGTAAATCCACAATTACTGTGTGGAATCTTGCACCAAGGTGAAAGTCCATTAAGCAGGTCACCATTGTAACTATTCCACCATATCCTAGCCCCTTCTCGACTTGATCACACGACGTTGGATTTCATCACCAATTAGTACAATCATCGAGAGAAGTTTTGTTTGCTTGGTTGATTCCTAGATTTTATTAGCGCATGTTGTTTCTTTTTGTTAGTTGGCCCTAGTTTTTCAGTGTGTTATGTTATTCTCCACAATTGAGCCTATAGATGATAAAGGTCTTTGACAATCACGTAGGATGCAAGGGCTGCCTCCTGAAGGCTATCAGCCCTTACCTCCTAACCCTCCAGAAGACAACTACCATAGAGAGGTAGAAAATCAATCAAACCCTGGAAGTGTTATTGCTCCTCCATTAGATAACTCAGAAGGTGTTTTGGTCACGATTGAAAATCCCACTACATCTGTGTTGGTAACCCCTCTCGAAACACTTTTGGTTCGTTTATACTCCCTTGGGAACATCATAGACGAAGAGGTCCCACGATTATAAGAGAGGATTTTTACTGAAACATATATGGGATCCACAGAACCAATCTTTGGTGATGAGTATAGGACTCATGTTCATCCTAGCACCGTAGTAGATACAAATCCCACACCTGCTCATTCTGTATGGAGGACTTCATCGAGATGTTATCTCTATGAACATTTAAAATACTTTCGACAACCCTTTCATCCTCATGACCCTCCTAGTGAAACAGGACCATCCGTTTAAACCATGAATCACCCAGTCGATCAGGTTATTAGCCCTACTGTTGTGCCAACACACATCCATCCTAATGATGGACTCATCACCTCTACTCATCTCCAAGTCACTTCAATATCTACCCCTGTTTCTACAAGCTTTTACTCTATAGCTCCACATGTTCCACACGATCCTCTTGGGACATCTCTTCAGCCGAGAATGCAAACCCCTGCTAGCCCAACACAACCAGCTAGAGGGAAACCACCATATAACAAACCTTTCCCTCTTGGAGGACTACCTTTCCATGGTGGGCCTACCCCTCCAAGGGGACAACCCCCTTTTCATGCTCCTCCTAGAGGGCAACCTCCATTTTCCAGTCATTCCCTGGTTGTTAATCCAACGTTGGCAGGGGGGAAACCTTCGTTTGCTGGAAACCCCTCAAAATCCTAGGGAGTATCTTCAGGAGGCACTTTCATTCAACCCCATGTTGGGGGGAACTCATCTCATAATCCACTAGGAGGGGTATCAAATCCTGTTCCTTCCGGAACATCTTGCAAAGAACCTTATCCAGGAGGCATCTCAAACACCACCTAGAGTTCTCCGGGACCACAGTCTTATCCTCCTCATGGGTCTAATGTGTATCCGACTCCGGGATCTACTCCTTACCATTCTCAAGGGAAAAATGTTTATCCTCTTCATGGGAAAATAAATCACCCGGCCTATAATGCTTAGAACCCACCAGATTATGCAAATGTTTCTCATCCATCATCGAATCCTATTTATCTTGGCCAGCAAAAACCGTATATAGGAGGACCTACTGGTTACAACTCTCCACCTAACCCATTTTATGGTCCTACTGGTGTTCCTATGCCACACCAGTATCATCCGCAAATTAATCGCCAGCTACCTTTCCTTGCGACTCTAGATCTCCCAGACTTGTCTCAGTTAACTAATGATCCTATTTTTCATTCACCAGTTTGGCCAGTCATTCCATCTTAAATTCCTTCTGATATTTCAAAATTTGATGGAAAATCTGGTGAAGATCCAAACAACCATGTGATGAATTTCCATTTGTGGTGTTCATCAAACTCCCTCATGGATGATTCTGTACATTTGTGTCTTTTCCAGCGAACACTTACAGGCTCGGCAGTAAAGTGGTATATTGAACTACCACGTGCTTCTTTTCATGATTTCAATTCCCTCGCCATGTCTTTCCTCACGCACTTTCAACTGCGTATTCACTAGCAGACGGGTACTGAACTCTTGACCTCCCTTCGTCAAACTAACTCTGTGCATATTTCTGACCATATTCATGAGTGGAGGCGACGACAAAGGATGATCAAGGCAGTCATTCCTGATATACTATTGGAGGAATGGTTTTCTAAATCACTGTTACCCCCGATCACTCGCGATGTCGCTATGGGTGGTGCGGTCACTGAGGAACAAGCCATCACTTGGGCTCAATACTTAGATTTGGTTTATTCACAATCTGGTACTTTATATGATTTTCTTCTGAATGTTTCTTGGTATAATACTGATCCATCTAAACTGTCATCCTCATCTCATGCAGATTGTGTTATCAGTTCCGTCAAAACTCAATCTACTTTCCAATTGCTCACACTTTCCTCTACCTCTCCCCAAAATCAGATCTCTGAGGTGAATGTATTTCAATCTACCCCTTCACAACAATCTGGAGGTAAGAAGAAGACAAAGAATAAATCAAAAAGTAACAATGAACAACCAAAAAATCAAGCTCAAACACTTGCTACCAAAAAGAAAACACAACGAAAACTGAAATTCCCATGTATCATTTGTGGTGATGATCACTACACTCGAGACTGTCCACTTTGCAATGAACTGGCCAAAATTTTCCAAGGAAAGTCACTACCCTCTATGCTTACTCAACCTTTTCCACAGCAACAATCCATGATTGCTCAAACCCCCTCTCCTGGGGGTAGTTCTAGCGATCCTCATGATGAGGCCTCGTCGAGTGCACATATTTATATGTTTAATGGGATCAGTTTGACCACTTGCTCTAAGACATACGAAACACTAGGTAACCTTGACAAAGGAAAAGACACTACCGGTATCGGTAATTTACCGGATCCATCATCATCCTCCGTTAGTCTTCCATCGGTTAATCCTCCGTCTGGACCACTTCAGATTGAGAAGCCCACGTTTGACTCTATCTTACGCCCTCCTAAGAGCACTATCCGCAAAGCTACCTTTAATCCTAGTTCACGGGCCACCTAGAACTACAACATTGTTGAGGATTTGGCTCAAGCACCGTGTGCTATGTCTGCGTTAGAAGTTCTACAAAACTGCCCCAGTTAGTGTAGAACACTCTTGGCCGCTATTGGCGTTGTTGATCCTGAGTCGTCCAACCATATCATGTTTAACCTGGACAATTATGCGTCTCGAATCTCTCACCAACTGGCTTTCCAAGTTGATGTTGTTGTTCACAATCAACAAATCCATCGAACTATTCTGGATGAGGGAGCCTCTACTTGTGTCATGTCTTTGGCTTGTTGGAAAGGCTTGAAATCACCTTCCCTTAACAAATCCCCTACAATGTTACGCGCTTTCGATGGGTGAGGTTTTCATCCTGTTAGCGATATTTCTTGTAGCAGGGGGCGAAGTGTGAAGGAATGGGTTAAAAACCCACTTACCCTAAGTCCAGGATGTAAAATGTGCCCACGGTAAGAAACAAGCAGATCCAGACGGCAGGCATCCGCGCGCCCAGATCAATGGCGTACATAGGATTCTGGAGCCCCCCGCCTTTATACCTTTAAGCGGAGGGGTGGGGGTCCAGAATCTGGGGCGCATCTCTCCAACGACCAAGATCATAACGCCAGGATCAACGACGTGCGAGGCGATTCCGGACCCCCCTGCCTTTCTACCTTTAAGCAGAAGGGGGGGGTCAGGAATCCGGGGTGTATCTTTCCAACGGCTGTGATTGGAGAGCCCAGATCAATGACGCTTAGGTGATCCAGACTCCTACTACCTTTCTTCGTTTAACCCTGTGGGCCCCTTCCCCGTCATATCGCCTTTTACGCCATTTCCCTCCTTTCCACCTATCCCCCACCTAGCCACGTGGCGGGGTCCTTTCCCTTTAACCTCTCCTCTTTCTGTCCATATGGTCCATCTCGCACCCCAACGTCCGCTCATTATCCGCCGCATCTCCCGTTCCCCTCCACGTCAGCCCCCTATAAATAAGGTGCCCTTTATACCCCATCTCCTATCCTGTCCATCTGTTGTCTTCCTCCATGTGTCCTCCCCTTCCACACCTCATCATCTCTCGTATCACCCTCATAGTCTTAGCGCCACCACTCTCGTTATGCGCCCCATCCTTCACGTCGGCCTCCATGCCTATTTATCAAGCCATTCAGCTAATCCAGGTGGCAGTGCATAGAGTCTTCCACGTCACAGAAGTGTCGAGTTGGCTAGGCCATCCTCAATCCCAATGAAGAATTTATTGAAGTAGTTGGTGGTGGTTAGACATCGCCTTCGCCATAATGGGAAAGTCTGGCGACGAATTAAAGGCACGTCGATTCGCCCACGGAGCTGTTAGGAGTTCGATTGCGTATGCCATAGGTGCACGATCATTCAGAGATTGCAGCTGCAGATTGTCAGAAGCCATGCAGACGCATTGTGTTTAATGCATCATCTTGATTTTGTTGATGTTGTTGTTTTGAGTATATGTAGGCGTTTTCGCCATTTTTGTATCTATCGATGGTAGAGCAGAGCTCCCTACTGTAAAGTTTTAACAGATATTCTAGTTTTATGGGTATGCATTTGTATTTGAGATTTCTTGTTTTATGACAAACAGTTTTCCTATCTCGTCTGTGTTTTCCTCTCATACCAGAGAGTTCGTGATTCACTGATTCTCGCGAATCATTGCAGTTTTGTTATGATGAAAGGTTCATTGTTGTATGATTGCATTCTCTGGTTTTGCATTTGAATGTAAGATGATATCGCCTTCGAACGTATTCTTCTACAGTCTATTAGTAACCCGATGTTAGTACCAGACCTCTGCGTTTCTCTTATATAAGTCTTCCACCTTCTTCACCATATACTACAACTCACTGTCTGAAGTTTATATAAGACCTCACTCACTTATGCATGCCTAGCCTAGTTTTGGAGTTGGAATGATATTGTTTTGAGTTGGCTTCCATTCGGTCACCCCATCTATAAACCACTGTGACATAAAACTGATGGGCATCGGGCTCTACTCCTACAAGCAATCCAAGAGTGACTTCCGACGCTAACATTTCTGGCGCCGCTGCCGGGGACGAAGTTGAATATTTTCCCTGGGTTTGAACGACAATGATCAGTTGATTCTGAAGGTGCATAAGATATCAGAACTATTGAGATTGATACTGTGCACCTGACGACTCCATTGTGATGACTCCAATGGAGCGGACCCGTTGTTTTAATTGTGGCTTCCAGAGGCAGACATACACGGTCTCATCCACAGCTACCCTTAGCTACACCTGTAACTGATCCAGAGGTGGTTCTCAGAAAAGGAAAGGCCCCTGAATAAGAAGCTTCTACCACCAAAACAGGTAATCTACCATCTCCTTTTGTAAGAACTCCTCTTCCTCCTCCTCAGTTTCTTGATAGATCTCCTTCAGAGGTTTCCCGTTTCCTGAATTTTGGGAGTGTTCCTGCTAAGTTTTCCCCTCCTGGTCTAGAATTGGAGGGAGAAATCCTTGTCTCTCCCCTCTCCTCTGAAGTTGTTCCTTGGCATAGACCAGGGACTATAGAATATTTCCCCACTCCTGCACAAAGAGGAGCGCCTGCTGACTTGAGCTCGTTATCCTTTTCATTAAACCCTCTCTTGTTTCCCACTCCACTTCGAGACTCATTTCCCGCAGCCCCTTCGTGAACTCCTTCTCCTCCAAGCTCTCCTCTACCTAATATTCCTATGGCTGGTGCTAATCCCCCTATGACCAGGATGGAGGCTATTATAGCTGCTAGGTATGCCCCCCTTTTGTTATCTCATCCTCTCAATGCTCTCCCGACAGATGGTTACCTCAAGCAGCTGCCTAAGTTTACAGGAGAAGGGGACATAACTACAGAAGAACACCTAGCAGCCTTTTATACTTTTGCGGATGATAATGTTATCATGCACGTAGACGTATGGATGAGGATTTTTGTCCACAGTCTCCAAGGAGAGGCTAGAAAATGGTTTAAGGCCCTGCCTCCTGGTTCCATAGATGGGATCGGAGCTTTAGATAACACCTTTTTGAGACAATGGGGAGATAAAAAAGATTTCATGTATTACATGACAGAGTTCGGGTCGTTGAAGAGAAAGGAAGGAGAGTCTGTCTCTGACTTCTCCAAGAGATTTAATAAAATGTACAGCAGAATCCCTGCTAAGATAAAACCCTCCGAAGCCTCTACAAAGATCACTTACTCCAACGCTTTTGATCCTGATTTATGCCTACTGCTTAGGGAGAGAAGAGCTGCTACGCTGGACCACATGTAGGATGCGGTCGTAGAGGTAGAATCTAACATATTGGCTATCAATCGACTCAGGAATGCAGGTGATAGAAATACGTCCAATAACAGGCCTGAAGCTTCCTCATCCAGTTCCTCTCCCCTACCCCATCAGACAGATGAGACAACTAGAACACTAAATTTGCTTGCTACCAAGATGGAAAAGTGGGAATTAGAGGGGAATCCCATGTACATAAATCCCCAGAATGCTGACAATAGAGGTTTCAGGAGACCTAATAACTATGGACCACATACCTTCCAAAGGGAACAGAAGGGAAAAGACATAGAGGATCAAAGGATTCAAACCCCTCTCAAAAATAACCTGTTTACTCATGAGGGAGGGGAGGAGATAGACGAATTCGATCCTGAAATTCATTATGTTGAAGAAGCTCCTCCTTTTCCCCATTTGACCCAGTCTGCATATGAAAAATACCTGATGAACATTCAGATCCATGAATTAGGAAAGGGAGAAAGGGTCGGTCACACCTCTAACAGATACAATCTCAGGTCAAGGAAGAAAGAAGGAGACGTTGACAGCCAAGACTAGCCCCTCATAGCAGAAAGGCCTACTAAACCTCCAGCAGCCATTACTAAAGAAAAGAAAGCTCACAGTGCTTTTCCAATAGCCAAAGAACCTGTCGCTAAGGTAAGGGAAGCTCCTAAGACAATCCCCTCCTTTAATTTTGAGCATGAAATTCAAAAGATTAGAATCCCTGTACCCCTGTCTGAACTAGTTAAAAATGAAGACTTCAAAAGATCCCTCTCCAAGCTGTTTCAATCTGAGTCCCCCCAACCTCCCTCTGACTCAGTAAACCTTCAAGATGAGAAGCCAACCATCATCCTAGGTCCCATGGTAGAATACAGAGATGATTCATCCCCTCCCTTCTACACCTCCCTGAGCATACATGATAAAGGGTTGCATAATTGCCTCATGGATTCAGGGGCTTCTCATAACCTTATGCCCAAGATAGTTATGGAAGAATTGGGGCTGTAAGTAACAAAGACTTATCATGATTTGTACTCTTTCGATTCAAGGAGGGTGCAGTGTCTGGGAGTCATCAAAGACCTGGTGGTTTCCTTGTTTCAGCTGCCCATGAAAAGCGTGGTCATGGATATTGTGGTAGCTGACGTTCCCCCCAAATTTGGCATGCTGTTGTCTAGATCATGGATTAAAAAGCTCGGGGGAATGTTGAATATGGATCTCACATATGCCACCATCTCGGTTTTTGGAGGGGAGCAGAGGAGGTTGTACAGAGAAGCTTAGATGGCTTACATTGTCAGTGATGAAGCGGACCCCACCAATCACCCCATCTTTGCAATTGAAACTGATTTGGGATCTAGCCTATTGCAGCTCACTGATGCTCCTGAAGAGTCTTGCCAGGTCCGAAAGAAACCCAGTCTTGACTATCCGGATTTCCCTCCAACCTCCTCCATGTGGAAGATGTTTTTCGACGGAGCTTCTTCGGCCGAAGGCGCGGGCGCTGGGGTGGTTTTTATATCACCCTGCCAAGAAATCATATCCCTTTCATACAAGCTAGAATTCGAAACCACCAACAATGTGGCAGAGTATGAAGCTCTTATTCTGGGCATGAGGTCTGCGAAGGAGATGGGAATCAAAGAGATAGCGATATTTGGAAATGCTTAATTGATTATTTAGCAAATAAGAAAGGCTTATCACGCCAATAATCCCCGACTCAGAAATTACAAAAATGAAGTATGGGACCTGATGGATAATTTCTTCCTGGCTTTTAACATTTCTTTCATTTCGAGGAGCGAAAATACTCTAGCCAACTCTCTAGTCGTAACAGCCAATTCGCTCAAGCATCCTCTGCCGCCTAGGATAAAAAGTGATGTCGAGATAAAATACAGGCCCTCTGTACCTGACAATGTCAAACATTGGAAGGTGTTTGAAGATGATCTGGAAATTGAAAGGTTTCTACAATCCGTGGACGAATTCTCTACATTGCACATTGACCAGGATCCCGACCTGGAAAATTACCCTCATCCTGGGGTATTTTTAAATAAGATCGCGAATCACCAAATCATTCAACTGCCCAACAATCACATTCCGAGAGGACTCATCCCTTTAGAAAGATTTTTCGATGGAAATAACATGCCAGTAAAGGGTGGTGTTTCGAGTGAAGATGCTGACATAGCCGAATGCAACATTGGTATGCAGGATGAGCCCAGGTTCGTCAAATTGTCTAGTAGTTTGACCAGAGAACAACGGGCCGAATATATTGAGTTGCTGAGAGAGTTTGCCGATGTGTTTGCATGGACATACGAAGACCTGAAAAGTTACGACACATCTGTTATTGAGCACAAGATCCCGTTGAAAGAAGAAGCTAGGCCATTTAGGCAGAAGCTAAGACAAATAAATCCCATGTTGCTACCTGTCATGGAGAAGGAAGTAAAAAAGTTGTTGGATGCACAAATCATTTTCCCCTTGAGGTACTCCGAGTGGGTGGCCAACTTGGTCCTAGTAAGGAAGAAGAGCGGAGAAATCAGGCTCTGTGTTGATTTCAGGAACCTGAACAAAAGCTCAAGAAAGGACAATTATCCCCTGCCCAACATGGAACACATATTGCAGAAGGTAACTGGAGCATCTAGGATATCCATGATTGATGGGTTTTCAAGGTATAATCAAATATCAGTCATGCCTGAGGACAGAGAAAAAACATCTTTCACCACTCCTTGGGGCACATTCATGTATGCCAAAATGCCTTTCGGATTGATGAATGCAGGGGCAACATTTCAGCGAGCCATGGACATAGCTTTCATCGGGGAGAAATATAGGTTTGTGGTGATCTATCTAGATGACATAAAAGTCTTCTCCAAGTCATACAAGGAGCACCACTGCCACTTGAAGAAATTTTTCTTGAAGTGTCGGAGGTATGGCTTATCTTTAAACCCCAAGAAAACTTTGTTTTCTATGAAGGAGGGGAAGCTATTAGGCCATATAGTATCAGCAGAGGGGGTAAGAACTGATCCTATTAGGGTAGAAGAAATTCATAATCTATCACTTCCCAGATCTAAGAAGGAATTTCAGGCCTTTTTGGGGAAGGTTAATTTTCTGAGGAGATTTGTCTCAAGTTTTGCTGAACTAGTGAAACCCATCACAACCATGATCAGAAAAGAAAATGAAGTTAGATGGACTGTTGAATCATGGGAATCTTTCAGCCTGATAAAGAAAGCATTGACTGAAGCACCTGTGCTAATCAGTCCTGATTATTCTAGAGATTTCCTGATTTTTTCTTTTGCTTCTTATGATACAATAACAACGGTCTTGTTGCAGAAAAATGAAGAAGGGTGAGAACAACCCATATCATTATTTAGCAAGGCATTAAGAGATGCAGAAGTCCGGTACGAGATCATGGAGAAGCAGGCCTATGCCTTGGTGAAGGCTCTCAAAGATTTCAGAGTGTATGTTTTTCACTCAAGAATCACTACATACGTTCCTTCAGCCTCTGTGAAGGACATTCTTATACAACCAGACATGGACGGGAGGAGAGAATGGATCGCCAAGATCCTAGAGTTTGATTTGGTGATCAAGCCCACCAAGTTGATAAAGGGGCAAGGTTTGTCCAAGTTGCTAGCTGAATCCAATTGCAAAGCTTTAGGGATTGACTTCATCAAGGAACAGGCTGAGTCATCCAACAAGAAATCTCAGGGTGCCCTATCACTAACAACATGCCCCTGGTACAAATATATCTTGTACTTTCTGCAAGAATTGAGGCCCCCTGATGGAATGGAGAAAAGCAAGGCAAGAGCTCTAAAGCTCAAGGCGGTCAGATATTGCCTCATTGACCAAACCTTGTACTGGAAGGACCCTCTAGGGGTATTTTTAAGGTGCCTGGACCCGCAAGAAGCCCAGCAGGTTACATTTGATTTCCACAGTGGCCTTTGTGGGGGTCATCATTTCTGGAGAACCACATCCCATAATATCCTCTGAGCTGGGTATTACTTGCCCACTTTATTTCCTGATGTTTGCAGAGAAATCAAAGCTTGCATCAAATGCCAGAAGTTCTCAGGAAAGTAGCAGCTCAGTTCTTTGTCGTTAAAGCCTGTAGTAGTTTCAACACCCTTTTAGCAGTGGGGATTGGACTTCATTGGAGAAATTCATCCTCCCTCAAGTGGCTAGCACAGATGGATCCTGACTGTGACTGACTATTTCACCAAATGGGTAGAAGTTGTCCCCACTAGGAGCACTTCTCACAAAGTAATTATCAGCTTCCTGAAGATATCATAGCCAGATTTAGCTGTCCTAGCAAAATTGTCACTGACAACGCCACCCCTTTCCGGTATAAGGCTCTAGTCAAGTTCTGTGAACAGTTTGAGATTTCACTGATTCACTCGACTCCCTATTATCCTCAGGGAAATGGACTGGTAGAGTCTTCCAATAAAATCTTGATCAAACTCATTAAGAAATTACTGGAAGACAATAAAAGGGCCTAGGATTCAAAGCTCAAATTTGCATTATGGGCTGATCGAGTGAAAACAAAGAAGTCCCTGGGCATATCTCCCTTTCAATTCGTTTATGGAACAGAGGATGTTTTCCCCACTCAGCTCGCTTTATCAGTGGTGAAATTCCTCCAGGACATTGACGGAGAGCCTAACCATATGGTCAGAAGGATTCATCAGTTGGTGTAAATATAGCAGATCAGGGAATAGGTCATGAACATGGCCTACCATCATCAGCAGAAGATCAAGCAGGCTTTTGAAAGAAAGAGCAGAAAGAAAGAATTTGAATAGGGTGATTTGGTGCTCAAGTGGGATGCACCCAGGCAGGACAGAGGAAAGCATAGCAAGTTTGACGCCCTCTGGTTTGGGCCTTTCAAGATCCTTGAAGTATTTTCAAACAACACTTACAGGTTGCAGGATCTGGAAGGCAAAGAAGTTTTTAGTGGCCCAGTGAATGGGCATTTCTTGAAAAAATGTTTTTTGTGAGCTGCAGTCGGCTCTTTTGTTTTTGTAAATATTATTTTTGTTTTTAGCTTAATAAAAGACTCCATAGCCCAACAACAAGGCACTGAATCTAAAAAAAGTGTTCTTAGAGAATCACAGGGATGAATCTATCCCCCATGGAGCCAAATGTTAGCGATATTTCTTGTAGTAGGGGGCGAAGTGCGAAGGAATGGGTTAAAAACCCACTTACCCTAAGTCCAGGATGTAAAATGCGCCCGCGGTAAGCAGAAAGAAGATCCGGACGACAGGCATCCACGCGCCTAGATCAACGATGTACATAGGATTCTGGAGTCCCCCCACCTTTCTACCTTTAAGCGGAGGGGGGGGGTCCGGAATCTGGGGTGCATCTCTCCAACGGCCAAGATCATAGCGCCCGGATCAACGGCGCGTGAGGTGATTCCGGACCCCCCCGCCTTTCTACCTTTAATAGGAGGGGGGGGGTCCGGAATCCGGGGTGTATCTTTCCATTGGCTGCGATTGGAGAGCCCAGATCAATGACGCTCAGGTGATCCAGACTCCCGCTACCTTTCTTTGATTAACCCTGTGGGCCCCTTCCCCATCGTATCGCCTTTTATGCCATTTCCCTCCTTGCCACCTATTCCCCACCTGGCCATGTGGCGAGGTCCTTTCACTTTAACCTCTCCTCTTTCCGTCCATATGGTCGACCCCGCACCTCAACGTCTGCTCATTATCTGCCGCATGTCCCGTTCCCCTCCACGTCAGCCCCCTATAAATAAGGTGCCCTTTATACCCCATCTCCTATCCTGTCCGTCTGTTGGCTTCCTCCGTGTGACCTCCCCTTCCGCACCTCATCATCTCTCATCTCACCCTCATAGTCTTAGCGCCACCACTCCTGTTATGCACCCCATCCTTTACGTTGGCCTCCACGCCTATTTATCAGGCCATTCAGCTAATCCAAATGGCAGCGCGTAGAGTCTTCCATGTCACAGAAGTGCCGAGTTGGCCGAGCCATCCTCAATCCCAATGAAGCAGTTATTGAAGTAGTTGGTGGTGGTTAGACATCGCCTCCGCCATAATGGGAAAGTCTGGCGATGAATTAAAGGCACGTCGATTCTCCCATGGAGCTGTCAGGAGTTCGATTGCGTCTGCCATAGGTGCACGATCATTCAGAGATTGCAGCTGCAGATTGTCAGAAGCCATGCAGACGCAATGTGTTTAATGCAGTGTCTCGATTTTGTTGTTGTTTTTGTTTTGAGTATATGTAGGCGTTTTCGCCATTTTTGTATCTATCGATGGTAGAGCAGAGCTCCCTACTGTAAAGTTTTAACAGATATTCTAGTTTTCTGGGTATGCATTTGTATTTGATATTTCTTGTTTTATGACAAACAATTTTCCTATCTCGTCTGTGTTTTCCTCTCATACCAGAGAGTTCGTGATTGACTAATTCTCGCGAATCATTGCAGTTGTGTTATGATGAAAGGTTCATTGTTGTATGATTGCATTCTCTGGTTTTGTGTTTGAATGTAAGATGATATCGCCTTTGAATGTCTTCTTCTACAGACTGTTAGTAACCCGATGTTAGTACCAGACCTTTGCTTTTCTCTTATATAAGTCTTCCACCTTCTTCACCATATACTACAACTCACTGTCTGAAGTTTATATAAGACCTCACTCACTTATGCATGCCTAGCCTAGTTTCAGAGTTGGAATGATATTGTTTTGAGTTGGATTCCATTCGGTCACCCCATCTATAAACCACTGTGACATAAAACTAATGGGCGTCGGGCTCTGCTCCTGCAAGAAATCCAGGAGTGACTTCCGATGCTAACACATCCCCATGGGATTTTACAGTCCCTGCCCATCCAATTGGGTGGAAAAACTATTACTATTGATGTCGAGGTGGTCAATTCTCCTCTCGATTACAACTTGTTACTTGGAAGAAGTTGGTTTTATGCTATGACTATCGTTGCCTCGTTAGTTTTTTGATGTGTCCAATTTCCTCATCAGGGAAAAATTGTCACTGTTGATCATTTGGATTTTTGCATGAATGATGCTCGCGCTCCTGCTACCAACGATATTCCTTTCTTGGGAGACCACAAGATCATGTATGAAATCATTATTGTTGGCTTGCTAAAAGATTCTAGCCTCATGGGTACCTTCTCTACACCACTTCCGCTGACTACACATCATATTTCCACCGTCGATATGATTTCGACCACGACTTATCAATCTTTGGAATCATCTGACCCTTGGATTGTACCTTGTCCATTGGAATTCGATGCACTATGTGCCACCATGCCACTTAGTCCAGCCGAACCATCATACATTTCTATCCAATCCGCTTCTCCCTTGTTGGATGACCAACATCTATTGGCACCTGATAGTTCCTCGATGCAATCATGATTAGTTTCCTTGCCGTCTACGATCAATTACATTTCCCCCATTTTTCCCTCAGATGAATCTATTATAGAAATGATTCGCATTGACAATTTACCTCAGGATAATAACCATCATCGATCCTCTTTTCTTCCCCCTCGTGAAGAAATTCGGGTAGATATACAACCTATCTCCTCTCCTGATGTTGATTTTTCATCATCTCCCATGATTTCAACTTCCGATTATTTGGATCTGATAGTGGACATGGTGATTTCTTTGGTAGGATTATTGGAGCCTGATCTCCTTACTCCTATCATGACCCTCGACATGTGTTCCTTCCTGAGTTATTCTCTTCCATCCAGCGAAGATCTCCTGGAGGCCATGACCGAGTTTTGTCCCTTGACATGGTATCCTTCCAAAGCATTATCCTCTTGGAAGCCATGATCAAGAAGCAGTCATGAGCATAGTTTTTCCTCTCTGTAGCAAGCTCGTTAAAAAATGAAACAAAGCCTTTGAGCATAGTTTTCATCTCTGTAGCAAGCTCATTAACAAATGAAACAACAATCTTGGGATTGAACCTGGAACCCTGAGCATAGTTCTTTTCCTGTGTCAAGCTCATTAAAAAATGAAACAATCACCTCTCTTGAACCTTATTTTCATCCACCCTTCTCCTTTTTCTTGTCTGGTAGAGAAATTGGTGACAACCTCAAAGTCAGTGAATGAATTGAAGCTTGGAAGGCATCTCTCCAACTTTTGATGATCATTTTGGAGTTAAGCCACTAGATTTTCAAGCTGGGGCATACTGAGCTTAGTCTTTGTTCTTTCTCGTGCTCGTAAATACATGAGAATGCATCATGGTAAACTTTTATCTCTTTTTCGAACCTGTATGGATACATGAAAAAGGAACCCCCTGGAGTCGTCTTTAAGCTCTTTTCAGACTCTCTAAACATGAAAAGATTGTTGAGTGATCTTGCTTCCTTTCCCATTCGTTAAAAGGTTTGAAAGGGAATATTTCGAGTGATAATTTATCTCTTTTTTGGCCTCATGAGACTAACATTATGAAAAAGGACAACATTGGAGTCACCTTTAAGTTATTTTCATACTCTCTAAACATGAAAAGATTGTTGAGTGACCTTGTTCTCTTCATGCTCGTTAAATTACTTGAAGAAAATGTCTGTTGAGAGATAGTTGATCTCTTTTTCAGTCCCGTCAGACTATTTTACGAAAAAGGAACTGAGAGAGTTCTCTTTTAAGTGCTTTTCCAGACTCTATAGTCATGAAAAACCTTCGATTTTTCTGTCTTTGGACTCGTTAAACAAACATCGACAAGCCCATACAGGATCGAACCCTTACTTCTTCCAATTCGTTAAAAAAAGGAAGAGGAACTTACCGAAGGTAAGTTATATTGAGCATGTGTTACCCTCCTCAAGCTTGTTAAATCAAAAAGAGGTACTCATCTATCTGGATGGGGGAAAAATTGAAAGAAGCAAGCCAAACAATTTTTGAGAACATTACCAAGTAACTCTTAGAGTCGCCCTTGAACATGAAACCTTGTCTTTGCATGCATTTTAATCTGTTGCACCTCTGCACTGAGCCAATCCTTTCAGTTTCTTTTACTCCTTTGGGTCACCCGATGTAAATCAAAACATCCACTGCATCATCAAGTTTTGGTCCATGTCATGTTTCTGCTGTCGTGCCTCAGTGTTCAAGGGAAGTATCTTCCTTGAGAGTCAACCATCACAAATATCTTGTCTGAATACCCATGTCAGTCCATGCTTATTTGATCTACCAAATTACATCTCTGTGTCTGTTTCACGTCGTTGATGGGGGATACATCAAGGCTCTCCTTCGATGAGTGTATTCCTGTCGAATTCAACACATTATCCATGAATTAAACTTAGAAACCAATTAGTACTTTGGGACCTGCATGCCTCAATGGCAGGCCTCCTCACGTTTGACAGTGGGTTTACATCATTGACCTCTGATTGGATGATTCCACGGATGTTCGACTTCAGCTCATTCATTCACATTCACTGGAATGTACTAGGGTACCTTGGGAATCATTGACATCAATGGTGATTTCCCTCGTGCTTGTTAACAGTTTACATCATTGACCGGTAATCAAGTGGTTTATGCCATGTTCGACATCAGGACATCTATTCACATGGTTAGATTCATGCTACATAGGGATCGGTAAGAATACCCTGGGTTGAGTGATCACTTTGATATGTACTTTGCCCAGGTTACAAAGGAGTTTCTTTTGAACAATGACACATATATTGTCACATAGATCCACTTTGTATTGGTCATGGCTATGTCTTTTCATCTTGTGGATCCACCTTGTATTCTTCGTGGCTATGATCAGTTCAGGTCATGGGAGTATACATCCACAGTGTATCTTCAGTGGTTATACCTTTTATCAATATAATTGTGGATCCGCAGTGTATTTATGGTGGCCATACCTTGAAAGTCTCTATCACTCAAGCATATGTATGTCTGCCTTGGGTTTGAAGCATGTCTTAACATTTGTTTGATGGTTGTGTGCAGCTTCTGTCAATTTCTCTGAGCCCACACCCTTTCTTGAAAGTCTGCAAAGTATTTCAGTTATCGGTTCTCATCTTCTAACTTCATACTTTGGGGGGAAATCTATTACACCTCAAAATTACTCACTTCGCAAGTGTCGCAAGTGTTGTCATTTCAAGTGTTGCAAGTGTCACATCTTGACCGCAAGTGTATAAGTGTTACTGAAATCATACTGCCTTCTTTCCTATGTCATGCCTCCAACAACATGACAGGGACACTTAGGACACCTCAAATATTAGTTGTGAAGAGGAGGAATCAGTCTACTAGAAATACAAGTCTCTTGCTATTCGAAGAACCACTAAAAATTGAGTTTCAGAGAGGATCGCTCCCCTATACACTGTCAGGGGGCACTATAACACTCTGTCCACCCTTTTGGGGAGTTTTATAACACCATCACTTTCTTTCCTTCTCTTGGGGAGCACTATAATGCTCTGATGCATGTTTTGGAGGAGCGCTACCTATTCCGGGTGAAATGTTGTTTGTTGAGAAGATTGAGGGAAATATCCCCTCAATATCTAAAGGTGGTTGGTATCAAATCCTTGGTCAAGATATGATCTTAGGGTAGATCGATAACTGAAGGAGGAAAATCCTTAACTTACCCCAAATATATCTCAAGTGGTTGGGCCTCTCCAAGACTATTTAAATAGGCCTTCTCATGGTGAAAAGGGGGAGAAGGGTGAAGCATCTAACCTATTATCTCATGAAGAAGGTGTCTTTCAAAACATTACAATTTGGTGTGTGGGCTGTTTGAGAAATGGTTCATATGAGGAAGGCTTGACAAAGCTTCTACACTCACATCTATGGCTATAAGCATTCTTCGTTGTTGCTCTCTTTAATATAATATGCTTGGCCTGTTTCTTTCAAATCTGTTTTTGATCTCACATGAGTTTGTCTCTAATATATAGATCTATTTCGAGCTAATCTCAATAGAGTAGGAATTTTTTTGTACTTTTGTTTGTCTATAGGGCTTATCGAGGAGCATAAGATTGGAGCTCAACTCGGACTGTGCAGGGACAAACATCGGTAAAAGGTAGTTCTTCCTTCCTCCTCACAAATTAGTTTATATAGATCTAAAAGGAAGTTAGTTTCCATGATAAGTGTCTTCTGTCTTAAGAGTTAAGAGTCTATCTCTCAAGAGGAGATCTACTTGTCTGCAGGTAGATTTTCCTTCAACAGAAATTTGTGACTCCACTGAGGAAGAATTGAAACTCTCAGTTTTGGTTTTCTTGATAGACCTTGTCTTTCCTTTTGTTATTATTATACCTTGTTCATATCGTATGTTTTATTTCATATGTTGATTGAATCCTTATTCCATCACACATACTCTGAATGCCAAAGTTCCACTGAGTTTTAGGGTTTTTTGGACTTTTTTCTGGGTTTTAGGACACCAATGCTCCTTGAAGGTCTTAGACAGAGTGTTATAATGCTCTGGTGTCGCTTACACCAGAGTGCCAACCTCTCTTTGCAAAAAATCCTTTCCAGAATTGCATTTTCTGAGATCCAATCTCTGTTTTTCACTTGCTAAGATTCTTTGTGATTCAATGCTTCTTCCTATTGACCTTTGACATCCTTCCTTCTGAGAAATAAGCACTTTGTTGTTCAGATTTTGTGACCTTCTTATTTATTTTGAGTTTTTCTACTGTTGAGAACTTGGAATCAATCCACTTCTTTCTTCTCTCTTATCCAACTGAGCCAGAACTCTGGTGAAGGGCATCAGAAATCTATGAATAATCTCATTTGGTTCTTCGAGGTCATCATTCTTAAACATCTCTCTTTTGTGTGAATTGTTTGATTTTCTTTGTTGTCTTTTGTTTTCTCTTTGCTTTCTGTTTCAATCATAGCAAGAGGGTGTGTTGTTTGTGTGAAATCTACTTATGCTTGTCCGAATCTCCTTGATCTAAAAGGGTAGTTAGCAGGAGAAGTTTTTGCATTGAATTAATCATCATTCGCATTCAAATGAAAAAAATACATATTAGTGATTGGTTTTCATATTAGAAGGCATTTTTGAAATGTTTTAGCATTGCATTACATTTGATTGAGAACAAATTGATTGCGGACATTCCATATTAGTGTTTGATAGTGAAAACGACTCTTTCTCTTTCCCTTAAATAGGCGTTCATTGAAAAGAAACAATTGCTTATCATATTTTATGCATGTTTTTGGGAATTGAGTCATCATTCCATTAGTTTCACTTTCATGAACCCTTTGAGTAAAGAACAGTTGTAAAACGAACATTGATTAAAAATTATCTAGAACATTTTTTGTTTTTAGGATCTTCCACCAATAGTAGACTAGGGTTAGCACTTTGGATTAGGCTGTGAGTACAATTCTCCAAAGTTTTCAAAACAAACATTAGCATCCTGAGCTAGGGAGAGTCAAATCCAATTGTCGTATTGGTTTTCTGGGATCCCCCTCTCACACAGGGGTTACGCACGAGGTCGCATTCGGGCGAATTATGGAGATTATCCCTCCATGGTTCAACTCTTTGTAGTAGTCGGATCGTTTATTGGGGGTCACTTGGAGGTATACCCACGATTATGTGTGGGAGCCTCTCAGGTTGATTTTGGACTTTTTATCCTGCCCATATGTTTTGGATCGGACTCTCAATTGTACCCACCTAGGGACTCACTATGAATTGGTGTCTTTAGTTGCCATAATATTTAGGTACTTACACAAGGTGATGGTGAAGGGAAGTCTCACTATACCTGGAATAGACATTGGTCAAACTCACTCGGGCTCCTTGGAGGGTAAATCCACAATTACTACGTGGAATCTTGCACCAAGGTGAAAGTCCGTTAAGCAAGTCACCATTGTAACTATTCCACCATATCCTATCCCCTTCTCGACTTGATCACGTGACATTAGATTTCATCACCAACTAGTACAATCATCGAGAGAAGTTTTGTTTGCTTGGTTGATTCCTAGATTTTATTAGTGCATGTTGTTTCTTTTTGTTAGTTGGCCCTAGCTTTTTAGTGTGTTCTTTTATTCTCCACAATTGGGCCTATAGACGATAAAGGTCTTCATCGATCATGTAGGATGCAAGGGATGCCTCCAGAAGGCTATCAACCCTTACCTCCTAACCCTCCAGAAGAAAACTACCATAAAGAGGTAGAAAATCAATCTGACGTTAGAAGTGTTATTGTTCCTCCGTTAGATAACTCAGAAGGCACTTTGGTCACGATTAAAAATCCCACTACATCTGTGTCGGTAACCCCTCTTGAACCACTTTTGGTTCATTTAGACTCCCTTGGGAACATCATAGATGAAGAGGTCCCATGATTACCGGAGAGGATTTTCAGCAAAACATATATGGGATCTAGAGAACCAATATTTGGTGATGAGTATAGGACTCCTGTTTGTCCTAGCACCGTAGTAGATACCAATACCACACCTGTTCGTTCTGTATGAATGAATTCATCGAGACCCAATCTATATGAACATTTTGAATCCTTTTGAAAACCCTTTCATCCTCATGACCCTTCTAGTGAAACAAGACCATCCAGTCAAACCATGAATCACCCAGTTGATCAGGTTATTAACCCTCCTGTTGTGCGAACACACATCCATCCTAATGATGGACTCATCACCTCTACTCATCTCCAAGGAACTTCAATCTCTACCCCCGTTTCTACAAGCTTTTACTCTACAACTCCACATGTTCCACACGATCTTGTTGGGAAATCTATTCAGCCGAGAATGCAGACCCCTGCTAGCCCAACCATGGATGATTTTAGGGGATAACTTTCTCTCATGGGCTAATTTTCCATGGTTTTTCCCCAAAAAATATTCGCTATTCTAAAACTGATTCGCCCAAATTTTATAGGATAAAATTATTTTACCTTAAAAATAGCCAAAAATTTATACAAACTATATAAAATCCTTAGAAATTTGAATATTTTTACAAAAATGTCGCCAACATTTTATAGTTAGCATATGAAGGATTAGTAAGATTTGCCAAGGTTTCTACATTTGAAAATAAATTTCCATCCTTAAAATCATCCCTGAGCCCAACACAACCAGCTGGAGGGAAACCACCATTTAACGAACCTTTCCCTCCTAGAGGAATACCTTTCCATGGTGGGCCTACCCCTCCCGGGGGACAACCCCCTTTTCATGCTCCTCTTAGAGGGAAACCTCCATTTTCCAGTCATTCCCCAGTCATTAATCCACCGCTGGCAGGGGGGCAACCTTCATTTGCTGGAAACCCTTCACAATCCTGGGGAGTATCTTCAGGATGCACTTTCATTCAACCCCACGTTGGGGGGCACTCATCTCATAATCCACTAGGAGCGGTATCAAATCTTGTTCCTTCCAGAACATCTTATGGACAACCTTATCCAGGCGGCATCCCAAACACCACCTGGAGTTCTCTAGGACCACAGTCTTATCCTCCTCATGGGTCTAATGTGTATTTGCCTCCGGGATTTACTCCTTACCATTCTCAAGGGAAAAATGTTTATCCTCCTCATGGGAAAATAAATCACCCGGCGTATAATGCTCAGAACCCACTGGGTTATGTAAATGTTTCTCATCCATCATCAAATCCTGTGTATCCTGGCTAGCAACAAATGTATATAGGAGGACCTACTGGTTACAACTATTCACCTAACCCATTTTATGGTCCTACTGGTGTTCTTATGCTGCACCAATATCATCTGCAAATTAACCGCCAGCTACCTTTCCTTCTGACTCTGGATCTCCCAGACTTGTCTCAGTTAACTAATGATCCTATTTTTCATTCACCGGTTTGGCCAGTCATTCCAGCTAAACTTCCTTCTGATATTCCAAAATTTGACAGAAAATTTGGTGAAGATCCAAACAACCATGTGATGACTTTCAATTTGTGGTGTTCATCAAACTCCCTCATGGATGATTCTTTACGTTTACACCTTTTGTAGCGAACACTTACAGGATCGGTGGAAAAGTGGTATATTGAACTACCACATACTTATTTTCATGATTTCAATTCCATCGCCATGTCTTTCCTCATGCACTTTCAACTGCCTATTCGCTACGAGATGGGTACTGAACTCTTGACCTCCCTTCGTCAAACTGACTCTGTGCATATCTCTGACCATATTCATGAGTGGAGGTGATGACAAAGGATGATCAAGGTAGTCATTCCTAACATACTATTGGCGGAATGGTTTACTAAATCACTGTTACTCCCGATCGCACGCGATGTCGCTATGTGTGGTGCGGTCATTGAGGAATAGGCCATCGCTCAGGCTCAATACTTAGATTTGGTTTATTCACAATTTGGTACTTTGTATGATTTGCTTCCGAATGCTGCTCGGGATAATACCGATCCATCTAAACCGTCATTCTCATCTCATGTAGATGGTGTTATTGGTTCCGTCAAAACTCAATCTACTTCCCAATCGCTCACACTTTCCTCTACCTCTCCCCAAACTCAAATCTTTGAGGTGAATGCAGTTCAATCTACCCTTTCACAACAATCCAGAGGTAAGAAGAAGATAAAGAATAAATCAAAAAGTAACAACGAACAACCAAACAATCAAGCTCAAACACCTGCTACCGAAAAGAAAAAACAACGGAAACTGAAATTCCCGTGTATCATTTGTGGTGATGATCACTACACTCGAGACTGTCCACTTTGCAATGAAGTGGCCAAAAATTTCCAAGGAAAGTCACTACCCGCTATGCTTACTCAACCTTTTCCACAACAACAATCCATGGTTGCTCAAACCCCCTCTCCTAACGGTAGTTCTAGCGATCCTCATGATGAGGCCTCGTCGAGTGCACATATTTATATGTTTAATGGGATCAATTTGACCACTTTCTCTAAGACATATGACACACCAGGTAACCCTAAGAAAGTAAAAGACACTACCGATACCGGTAATTTATCGGATCCATCATCATCCTCCATTAGTCTTCGATCCGTTAATCCTCTGTCTAGACCACTTCAGATTGAGAAACCCATATTGACTACTAACACGGGTATTGAGACAAGATATTTGTGATGGATGACTCTCAAGGAAGATACTTCCCTTGAACACCGAGGCACGACAATAGAAACATGACATGGACCAAAACTTGATGATGCAGTGGATGTTGTGACTTATGTCGGGTGACCCAAAGGAGTAAAAGAAACTCAAAGGATTGGCTCAGCATAGAGGTGCAACAGATTAAAATGCATGCAAAGACAAGGTGTCGTGTTCAAGGGTGACTCTAAGAGTTACTTGGTAATGTTCTCAAAAAATGCTTGGTTTGCTACTTGATAGTCCATAGATGTAAGTAGTCAACAGGGTTATTGTGTAGTAGTCAATATGGCCTATTATATTTATACCTATATATATATATATATAGGTATAGGTATGATGTATATATATATATATGGAGAGTAAATATTTTATCGCATTCTAAATCAAATAAATTTTATAGATATGCATAATGGTATAAGCTAAGGGCAACATATATGGGGTTATATATGTGTAACTGTTAAGTATCCATTGAATTGTTACAAAGTGGAATGTGCTGAGTTTTAGATATAATATAGGTCCTTTGGTAATGACTTATATAAATGTATAATGATAAGAATCGTATCATTGATGGTTTATGTATGCTATAGTCTCTAAATAGATGTTGTAAGAAATGAATACATTATATTTTCTAAGTGATGATAATAAAGTTATGTGGGACAAATAGGGAAGAGTCACGAAGTTTTAATGCACCTAACATTTTTTTTTTTTTGGTAATTTTTGGGTACATTACATGATGGTTGGAAACTTGTAAAATTGGGAGAGTTTTAGGGATTGGGGTGGAAGCTAGCTCCTTTTACTTTCCCGGTATTCATGAAAAACTCAAACTATGTTATGTTGATGTCAATGGACACTATAGAATTTATGGTGAGCTAATATGTTGACAAGGGATCCTTTGGTGGAACTCTTCTCATGGTACAGGATGTACAAAAGCACTACTTCCAGCTCCACTTTGTGTATTATGGGCATGGAATAAGTTGTGCGGTTTGTAATTTGGTTGATAAATATTTAGTTAGTTATCTTGATACATACTTAGAATATTTTTAGGGTTGTGTTTCACTATTTTTTAAACATACAAAATCAAATAACTTCAAATATGGATTAGAAGAGGTACTAAATTAGTACATAATTGCATAATCATTTCAATAGTGAACTCTAGTTTTTTTATCAAGTTCTAGGAAATGATATTTCCATGACTAAGATAACTTAATTGTGCACTAATAGTGGTTCTAGTTTGGTTGATGATATTTTGGGTGATAATTGTATTAAATAAAGGTGTGTTATTCAAGCAAGTTTTCCTAGTTGAAGAATTTTTTTATGTACCTATCATCATGCTAAATAACCCACATAAATTGAATAATGCTAATAGGAAAATGGTAATACAATGAATGATGAAATTTCCTCTCTAATTGATGGTTAAGGAATTAGGCTAGGAACATCTTTCCAAAATGTATTTAATAGTTCCTGCAATATGATGTCCGGGCAATCCACTTAACTAAACTCTATGAAATATGGGAGAAAGAAAATGATGCAGAGATGATAATTATGAAGGTAAAACGTTCTACTCTTTTTATTATCAAAAATTCAAATATTGTGCCACTTTCAAACTTTTATTGACATGTCTAGATTTCCTTTAGGGATTTGGGGGAGCATTTTCTATTGGAGGAGACTTGAGGCTACTAAATTATGGAAATGAAGGTTGGAATATAGTATTTTCAAACATTGCCAACTTTACTTCATTGCTTCAAAAGAATATTTTCAAACATTGAAATCTTTACTTCATTGTTTCAAAAGAGTTCATTGTTAAATTGCAAGTTTAAGTGAAAATATATGCTCATTACTTTCTTATTTTCATCATGGTCACTAATAGTTTTTCATTCATTTTTCTTGCCTACAAAATATGAAGTGTCAAATACATGTGAAATGTCAATATAAAATGCTAATACTCTTTAAAAATATTTAAGTGTGTACAAACATGACTTTTTATGTGTTTTTGTGAGTGTGTGCACATACAATGCATTATGATCAATTAACTATTTTTGCAGTTATTGAGACTCTATACAAAGTCTATTAGCATCAATATCATATTCATACATACCAAAAAAATCTGGTAAGAATTGTTATCTTTGATTTATATCTCCTTTTTCACATTTGCAAAAAATGCTATCATTATCAATGCTAGTTGGCACTCAAGGCCAATGCTAATTTGTTTAGAAGAATACTCTCTCTTACATTTAATGAATATTTTTTCAATGTAATTGATATTTATTTCGAGGTACAATATCTCTACGCTTTACTTACCATGTAAAAATATGATATAAAATTTATATTGTTTTTGTGATGCTCACATAAAACATTATTAATATTGCATTGATTGCATGTTATTTTTCCCCAACTAGTTTGAGAAAAGTAAATGGAATATTTCTTCTACTAATTGTTATGTTTCTATTTAATTAATTGCATGCAAAATTTTGTATGTTTGATTCAGGTATAATTTTTTAATGGTATTTCAATGGGATCAGGTGCAAGTATAGTAGTAACATCCACATTTATAGTAGTAAAAAAGAAAATCATAAGTTATTTAAATCCTCGATGAAAACTTTCCTCTTCTTATGTATATGGATGATATGTTGGACACACCAATTAAACTGAGAGGGGGTGGGGTGAACACTGTAGGGATCTTTTTCCCAAAACTTCCCCTTCACAAACTTCTTAGTTAGCAATAACCATTTACTCATTACTTATTAATGTCATTCATAACCAGTCAAATTTAAATATACATCAGCAACATATAACAACAACATATACCATCAACAAGTCATCATCACAAGGAACATAAGGAACACAAGATGTATGTACAATTTTCTTTTTATTACGGACTTCAATCCTTGGGTTAATAGCAACAACTGAATAGAGTACAACTCTACAAGAGAACCAACTCTATAATGCAAGACTCAGATTACACACTTAGCACCAACTAAGACGAGGCGACAATCCTCAACAGATTTCAATATGTCAATAGGTACATGACTTGTCAGTAGTTCATCATGCATATGTACGTGCCCTACCAGTAGTGTAGCATGCGTATGTATGCGCTTTAGCTCACTATAGCTTGTGTATGCTTTCAGAAACTAGGGTTTTTGAAACTTCATCTTTCTGGCCCTTCAGACTCCTTATCTTCTGTCACATCTACTTCTAATATTGTCACTGTACCATCTTAACCATAACCAATCTCAACACATATATTTTCTTCCACAACAAACTCATGCTCCTCAATCATACAATATGAATGCTACTCATGTAAAAACAACTAGTATACTATAGCAATCATATCAATACTAAATCATAATAGTGTTGCTCACTCTATCAACCAACACAAACCACATCACAACAGCCACACCAATAATTCCTTAAGAATTCACTAGACAACAAGAAAGAGTATCTATAAAGACAACAATGTCACCATACAAGAGTATCTATAGAAGATCTAGGCCCATCCAATGTAGATATGGAACCTGCTTCAGTCTTCAAGAGCCTGTCATCACCTCAATCACAAGTCTTCATGACTTCACTCACTGTATGTGCCCTGTCCACATACAACCTGCGTATGTACGCGCCCTAGCTCACTGCAGCATGCGTATACCTCAGAAACTAGGGTTTTTGAGCTTCCGATATTTTTTCCGCCATGATCTCAGACCCACCAAAACTTTGATGCATCCATGAGATCCTCAAGATGATCTCCCTCTCAGAATAGATCTTCAATACATGATCAAGGATGCAGAAGAGATCTCACAAAATATACACAAGATATTCATTTCACAAGAGACCCTTACGTCTTATTTATACTCTCCAAGTAGTTATCTTCTAGGTCACTTCTAGGTCACTTCTAGGTCACTTAACATATTTTCCTCTTTTTAGGGTTAACCACTTTACATAAATAGAAATGTATCCATTACTTTATCATTAAATATTTTTTCTTGACTTTGTCACCTCACTTTATCATTTAAATAATCTTCTTTGATTTTGTCACTTCACTTTATTATTTAAATAATGATTTCTTCTTTTCAAGCACTTTGACTTCTTTGGCCTTTTGGGACTTCAAGCCAACATATGAGGGTCCTTCATCTTCGTAGGGCCATAACTCTAAAACCATGAAGAGTTATGTGACATTCCACATACCACCAGAAATGGCATGACAAACACTATCCATCTAGGATAATTTCACCAGTAATTTCACTAATCTTCATCTCATTATTCCACATATAAGGATGACCATACTTCAAGGATAACTCATCCATAAAATGTCTTCCCATGATGGATTTCACCATAAGGGGACCAATTTAGATTTCATCCATTTATGCACCTTATCAACCATGATAAGACAATAATGATTCATCAATGTATCATATACCAATGAAACCACATCGATCCATCTTCATCTATGCATCATGCATCAATGACAACTCATTGATCCATCTTCATCAATATACTATGATAGGATATGTATACATCAAACCTTTGACATCAATCAATCACTTGACATTAATTAATCACTTGAAATCAATCACTTGACATCAATCTCTGGCATCAATCACAACATGATCCAACAATCTCCCCCTTTGGCATTAATGGAAATACCAACATTGATGTCAACACCAATCATTGATGTCAACATGTAGACAAGGAATTATCTTCATCAACAGTTGTATATCAATGTGGCTATCTCTCCACATCAATAATCATCAATCACATCAATGTGACTATCTCTCCCCCTTTGACAGCAATGGAAAGGGGTCATTCTCCCCTTAGGGCTGCTCCCCCTATATGAATTCCTTTGATATTCCTCTAAATAATCTCCCCAATTTTGAACAATGGATATCACTCTGATGTAATATTGAATATACATCGCTCATACTCTCCCTGTGACCATCGCTCCCCCTAGAATCATTCTTATGTGCTCTTTCTTCAAATATAGACCTCTTTCCTAGTATGCATCTGATAAATATCTCCTCCTAGAATCATGGGAAGAAGAATGACTTCCCCTATGGGTATGTCTCCCCCTATATTCTCTGCAATATGAACAATATGCTACCACTGCAATATGCTTCTGCTGCAAATGCTACTATTCAACTAGATTATAGAACAATCACCCTTTCTATGATGATCCTTGGACCTATCCATGCATCAAACTCATGCCATATTAAACACCATGAAGTAAAAGAAATGTCAATGAATGAAAAAATACATCATGTACCAAAGCATGTGCCCATCATGCACAACATCAATGTAAATCAGCCATGTACATCAACACCATACAATGTGCCATAAGATATCATCAATGGAATCCATCAACCATATGTCTCTACCAACATGCCAACCATGTGCATCTACCAACATGCCAAACAAGTAATACCAATAGTGTGTTTTTATCCAAGTAATATCATCCAAACATATACCTTCTATGAGTGTACCAAACATGTATGCCAACATGCATCACAACTTGTACCAAACAGGTACCACAACAAGATGAATCAACATCCATTTATACCAAATCTATACAAAACATGTGCCTATCAACCTGCTAGTAGGTGCCTCTACCAGTGTACTTGAAGTGTATCAATCATGCATCAACTATGGATCAAGCTCATCAATGATGTACAACATGATCACTTCATCAAATCACCAACTACATGTCCCAATATGTAGTCCAACCATATGCCAAATGCATGCACCAAGATATCCAAAAAAGATATATCAATGAAACTCAAATATATACCAGCCATGTACCCCAACAAATCGGCTTCAATCCTCCATTCACTACACCAAAACAAATTTCATACCTTTGCTTTGGTTTCCATCTTCTTTGAGGTGTAAAGATGTCTTCTTGATGTCTTCCTTTCTTTGTTCTTTTGAAATTTTCTTTGCCTTGTGTAGATGGTTGATTTTCAATATTGTCTTCATCCTTTGAGAGTGAGGGACTTACCTCATGCTTCTTTGAGGTGCTTTCTTCAGAATATGTAGCTTTTCCCTTGTATCCAAGACCCAATTTATCATTTGGTGATATTTGACTTTCCAAGATCTCATTCAAGATTTTTGAGCTATTCAAGAATTTGTTTGACTTATCTACTTTCTTTTTAAGATAAACAACTTCATCTTCTAACTTATGACATGATTCTTCTTTTTCATTTATTTGATCCCTCAATAGTTCCTCTACCCTTTTGGCTTCTTCAATTTGGGTCTTGATATGTACAATTGTTTCAAAACTTTTGCTAATCTCATCATCTACCTTCTTATCTTCTTTTTCATTCTCTAGTCTTGTGATCGTTTCTTCCTTTCCATCTAATTGAGTCTTATTACTCTCTTCTTGTTCTTTGAGAATTTCCTTTAAATTCAAGATGTTCTTTTGAGTTTTCTTAAAAAACTTTTTAGTGTTATTCAAAAGATAGCTATATTCTATATAATAGTGGTCATTTATATATTCATATAGACTTCTTTCAATTTTCTCTTTAAGCTCCAATAGTTTTTCTTCTACTTCTTCCATGGGATAACAATCAATTGATTTTATCCAAACTACTTCTAGATTTTCTTCTTCACTGGAAGAGAAAACTTCAACATCATCACATTTTGAATTATTGTAATCAAGGGTTTGTGGAGATTATTTACCTTCATTTTAAATCTCTTCAAGATCTTCCTCTTTGCCAACATCATCACATGATTCTTTTCCTTCATTTGAAATGTCTTCGAGATCTTCCTTTTTTCCAACATCATCACATTTAGAAATAATGCAATCAAGATTTTTTTGAGATTCTTTACCTTCATTCTTCTTGATGGAGTTGTCTTTGGGGTCTTCCTTTTTTCTTTGATATGTATCCTCTATCTTAAGCCATAGATCCTTGGCAGAAGTGTATTGTCCCATGATCTCCTTAATAGGGCTTGAGAGTCCACTAAGAATGGTCTTGAGAGCTAATGCATCATTCTTCTTTCCTTCCCTTTGAGCTGAAAACTTTGACTTGTTCTTCAAAGAAACCGATCCACCAATGGTTGCCTTCCAAATACCCGATCCCATTTCCTTTAGATGCACTCCCATCTCTATTGTTCAATTAAAATAGTTTTCCTCCTCAAGGATTAGAACTTCATCATCCATTTGTGTGTCTATGGATCTTCTTCAAGCTTGTTAAGGCTTATAGTGAAGGTTTTCTCTGATACAAATTGTTGGACACACCCACTACACTAAGAGGAGGAGTGAACAATGTAGGGTTATTTTTCCCAAAACATCCCCTTCACAAACTTCTTAGTTAGAAATCACCATTTACTCATTATTTATTACTGTCATTCATAACCAGTCAAATGTAAATATGCATCAACAACATATAACAACAACCTATATCATCAACAAGTCATCATCACAAAGAACACAAGGAACACAAGATGTATGTACAATTTTCTTTTTATTATGGACTTCAATCCTTGGGTTATCATCAATAACTGAATAGAGTACAACTCTACAAGAGCACCAACTCTATAATCCAAGACTCGACTTACACACTCAGCACCAACTTATATGAGGCAAAAATCCTCAACAGATGTCAATCTTTCAATAGGTACGCGACCTTTCAGTAGTTCATCACGCATATGTACGCGCCCTACCAGTAGTGCAGCCCACGTATGTACATGCTCTGGCTCACTGCAACTTGTGTATGCTTTCAGAAAATAGGGTTTTTGAAACTTCATCTTTCTCTCCCTTCAGTGTTTGACTCTTTCATGGCCTTCAACTTTGTGAAGGATATCCACAAGCACGGTGAGTACTCTATACCCTTGTTTGAAATTTTCTATAGGGGTTCTTCTATTGTTTAGGGTTTTTCTTGATGGTGTTTCTCTATCCAAGCACCGCGTGTTTTCTGTGAGATAAGACCCTAGGTACAAACACCCTGTCCATCCATTTTATTTGCAATTACAATATACATCTTGTGGCTTATCTATTCTGTCTAAACAAGCCAATGTTATTTGTGGAAATTTCTTTATATAAAAGAATGTCTCTGTGAATCAATTTATTTATATCTATACATGTACTTGAAATGCTTATTCTCGATGAAGTTTCTCCTTCGTCTATGTATCATGCTTCTCAGTAGAATAAGATTTTAGTAATACATTGTGCTCTATGTGGGATACTTCCTCGGTATTTGTATTGGTCTTCTCTGTGGCATAATTCTTTGGTAACATATAATGCATTCTCTTTAGAATACTTCCTCTGTATACTTATCACACTTCTTTGTAGCATAAGTTTTGGTAACATATACTGCATTCTATGTGGCATATTTTCCCGTATATGTATCATGCTTCTCTGTAGCATAGTTTTGGTAACATATATTTCCTTCTCTATGAATACCTCCTTCGTTTGTGTATCGTGCTTCTCTGTGGCATATGTTTTTGGTAACATATACTGAATTCGGTGTGGATTACCTCCCCGTATATGTATCGTTCTTTTCTGTAGCATAGTTTTGGTAACATATATTGCATTCTCTGTGAATACTTCCTTTGTAGAGGTTTTTGGTAATATATCATCCTATTTGGAATAGTTTCTATGTATAACCGAAAGTCTTTGTGGGTCAATATAAATATATATTTACTTGCCATATTCGTTCTCTGAACCATTTTCTTGAGTGGTTTCGATTGGCACAAGGTGAGATAGACCTATAGCCTTGTCTTTAGTTAATGTGCCAGGAAGGTATTGTGATTCTTGAGCCCTCGGTGAAGTTTGATAAAGAATGTAGTTAAATGTTTTTCAGAAAAATCTTTGGACCTAGTTGTAGTCCGTGAAAACTTATTGTATTAGATTTAGTATGTTTAATTTTCATTCAAATTCATCTTAATCAAAATCACTAGTTGTCACATTTATCCAACCTGATACCCGTGGATAGATTACCATTGTTTAAAGGTTAATGTCTTACCTCTGTAATATTTCTATGGATACTTCTTTCCTTAACAAAATTATTTCTCTAATAATCTATGTTAATTCATCAGAGAAATACTTTATGATTGTTACCTCTTCCATCATTAATTTTTCTATCTGTGTAAAAATAAAAGAAACTTGGTTTTTATTTGTAAATTGTTTATCTAGGCTGGGGATTTTACCCTCACGACCATGAAATTCCTTCCATATTTGAATAGGACTTTAGCTGAAGTCCAAGTTTAATTTCATAATTCTCCCATAGCTGTTATTATTATCGTTCTTCTTCCATAAGGAGGAAATTTACGTGTTTTTTCTTCTGTTTTGTTAAAACATGTGTTTCCTTAATGATTATAGTTTTTTGTTTTCTTCTATAACTCTATTCTCTGTATTTAGATATTTAAGATTTCTTTAATGAATATGTATAGGGACACAGAAACAACAAATCTTTTATTTACCATCATGGTTTTCTTTAAATTTCTTATGTGAAAGTTTATATATGGATAACAAAAATTAATGATGGGCCCCTTCTTCTTTGCAAGGGTACCCATCAATTGGTTACGGTTCCATTCATCCTCCTCCTAGATCGTGGATAGATTTCCTCACAAGGAGAAAAGGCGATATGATTTCATCACGACTCAAGATAATTTATGTCCTTGATTTATTTTTATTTAATTCCATAAGAAATTAATTTCTAGCGAAGTTACTAAACCCTCGCTTTAATTCT
>ML779528.1:1376015-1392149 GCA_009831015.1 Picea engelmannii
CGTCTGTGTTTGCATTTGTGTTGCAGCATGTTTCAGCATCTGTTCTTCATAAACAATCGATTGCCATCAATGACAACCTTGATCATCTGCGCCTTGATCATCTGCGTCATCTCTGTTGTAGCCATATTTCCAACACTTTGGTGATAATTTATTATCATTCTTTTCTTAATTGAGGGACATCTGCTTTTATAGTTGCAGTCTTAAAAACACCCAATCCCCTACTTCAAAACTTATTTCACTACGTTATTGATCTTCTTGTTGTTTCATGCGATTCTATGCCATGGTCAGGTTGTCCTTTAAGATTTGGAGAACTTGTTGTTGATTCTCGATATGATCTTCCACTACTTGAACCTTAGATTTTTCTTTTAGAGAAGAAGTGATGGAAGGAGGGTGGTATCCATAAAGTGCTATAAATGTTGTCATTTTTGTTGCAGTATGAAAGGAAGTGTTATACCACCATTCTGCCAAGGGTAACCATTTGAACCATTATGTTTGTTTATCAGAGACAAAGCAATGAAGGTAGCCTTCTAGACATTTGTTCACTATCTCAGTTTGTCCATCAGATTAAGGATGATAGGATGATCTATGAGCCAATTGAGTACCCAAACAAGAAAATAATTATGTCCAAAAATGTCCAGTGAAGATGGGATCTTTGTCACTTACAATAATCTTTGGGATGCCATGTATCTTTTGAACTGTCTCCATGAATGCAGTAGCAATTGTACTAGCTTTGAAGGGATGACAGAGTGCACAAAAGTGTACGTACTTGGTCAGTCTATCAACAATCACCATGATTACACTCTTTTCTTCGGACTTTGGTAACCTTGTGATGAAATCCATGGAAACCTCCTCCCAAGGCTGACTTGGGATGGATAATGGTTGTAAAAGACATGGGGTCTTAATTGTTTCCACCTTATTTTGTTGGAAAACCAAACATTCTGCCACAAAACTTTGAACATCAGTTTTAAGGCCATCCCAAAAAAAATCCTTCTTCACTCTATGGTAGGTTTTCAAAAATCTTGACTGCCCTCTTATTGGAGAGGTGTGAAATTCCAATAGTATGTTTTGTTTGAGTTGGGAGTTCTTACATAAATATAAGTGATCTTTGTACCATAGTGAATCATTTTCCCATGTAAATGTATCTGATGCACTGGAATCCTACTGCATCCTTTGAATGAGAGTCCACACTTTTTCATCATTCTTCCATTCATCCCTTGCTTCTATTATCGAATCGGGTTGGATGATTGAGATATCATAGACAAAGGCCTCAACATCTTCATCCTTTCTTGAGAGTGCATCTGCCACAACATTTTTCTTCACCTTTTTATAGAGGATTTCAAAATCATAATCCAATATCTTGGTTACCCATTTTTGTTGTTCTTTTGAAGATAGTCTTTGTTCCAAGAAGTATTTAATACTATCATGATCTGTTTTGACCTTGAAGCGCCTACCTATTAGGTAAGGATGCCATTTATTCAATGCATGTATTATTGCCATCATTTCCTTCTCATGAATGGGTTTGTGTAAGTCATTTCCCTTGAGTGGTCAACTTTCAAAAGACAGGGGCCTTCCTTCTTGCATTAGGACAACACCAATTCCATTTCTGGAGGCATCACATTCCACAATAAAGGTTTTTGTGAAGTCTGGAGTGGTCAAGACAGGAGCTTTACACATCACCTGTTTAAGTTGTTCAAAAGCTTTAGTTTCCTCTAGAGTCCATGAAAATGCATCCTTCTTAGTTAGTGCCGTTAAAGGTGCTTCTATTCTTCCATAGTTCCAAAAAAACTTGCGGTAGTAACCTATCAAACCCAAAAATCCTCCAAGATTCTTCAATGTTTTGGGAATCGGCCAATCCATCATGGACTTAATCTTGTTAGGGTCTACCTTCACACCTTCATGAGATACAATATGACCCAAATACTCTACCTCCTTTACTCCAAAGAAACATTTGGATGGTTTGGCATATAGTTGTTGCTCATTTAGTAGTTGTTGCACCTTGTAAACATGTCGCACATGATCCTCCCAAGACTTGCTATAGATTAATATATCATCAAAAAATACTAACACAAATTTTCAAAGGAAGGGCTTGAAAATGGAATTCATCAACCCTTGGAATGTGGAAGGTGCATTTGTGAGGCCAAAAGGCATGACCAAAAATTCATAATGGCCTTCATGAATTCAGAATGTTGTTTTTGGGATATCTTCTTCCTTCATTCTGATATGATGATACCCTGAACGGAGATCCAATTTTGTTAAATAGATTTCTCCATGTAGTTCATCTAACAATTAATCAATGACGAGAAAGGGAAAGTTTTCTTTAATAGTGATCTTGTTGAGCTCTCTATAATCTAGACACATACACCATGAGGTATCTTTCTTGAATACCATTACAAATGGTGCAGAGTAAGAACTTTGGCTAGGTCTAATAATGCCAGCCTCTAACATTTCTTCAACCATGTGCTCAATTTCACTCTTATGGGCGTAAGGGTATTTATATGGCCTGATTTTAGGAGGAACACTCTTAGGAATTAGGTGAATTTCATGATCATGATTTCGAGTGGGTGGAAGACCTTTGGTAATATCTTCAAATACTTTGGAATTCTTATCAATGATCCTTTGGAGATATTGAGGAATATATGGCTTAGATGTTTGAACATCTAGTGAGCATAGTTGTGCAATAATTCCCTGATGCCCCTTTTTCAATAATTTTTTCATGCCATTAGAGCTTATCACCTTACCGGGTTTCCCTGTGATACCTCTTAACTCAATTTCTTTTCCTTCCAATGAAAGTTTTATGAAAAGTTCTTGAAAATTAAAATCCATTGTTCCTAATGATTGTAAACATTGGATTCCTAGTACAACATCTACACCACCCATGGGTATAGAAATCATTGGAATATTCATTACATATTCCCCCATAGTAAGATTGATCTTATTTAATTTTCATGTGCAATTGATAGTTCCTCCATCTACAATCATTACTTGAAATTATGGCACTGGATATACAAAGCAATTGAGATCTTTGGCTAATTTATAGTGAATGAAATTATGAGTACTACCAGAATCAATTAGGAATATTACCTTTTTCCTTTTGATGTATCCTTCGATCTTGAGGGTTTGAGGAGTGTTAATTCCAGCCAATGCATTACACGATATCGTGGGAGTCAACTCTTCAGACGAAATTGCTTCTACGTTTTCATCTTGAGATGGTTCTTGTTCTTGTTCTTCTTCCTTTTCACAATCTATGTAGAATAATTTCTTCTCACCACACTTATGTCCTTTACTACACTTGCTGTCACAATTAAAGCATAAACATTTTTCTTTTCTTTCCTCCAATTGTTGGGGTATCAACCTTGTAGGTTGAGGTGTTTTAGAAAAAGGAGCATTGTTCTCTCTATAGATGTTAGGATTGGTACTTCTAGTAGCCATAGCCATATTTTTACTTTCAACATTTCTTGCCACCTTAAATGCATTCTCCAATGATTTGGGTTACCAAAGGTGAACCTCATGTTGAATGTTATCTTTTAAAGTTCCTATGAATACATCAATCAAGTGCTCATCTGAAATATCGGTTACCTTTATATTCAATCTTTGGAATTTCTCAATGTGCTCGGTAACTAAACCCTTTTGCTTGAGATTTATCAATTGGCTAAAGAAGGTATTTCTCCTTGCATCCTCATAGTGTGGTATCATTTCTTCCATGAAGATTGTCCAAGTGATGAGTGATTTGCGAGAAAAAATCCATCGATACCATAAAATTTGATTAGGTTCTAAATATAAAGAAGCAATTCATACCTTTTGTGTATGTGGCACATTATGGAGATCAAAGAATTGCTCCATCTAAAGTATCCATGTGATTGGGTCCTTGCCATCAAACTTCCTCATATCAATCTTAGGAACATGGTTGGTCTTCAAACCAAAGTTGGATTTTATCCATTCTTGATTCACCTTCCTTGTTTCCTCATCATGAATTTCATGGGATGCATTTTCACTTTCAGGTGTCGTCTCTGTGACGAAATTTTTCAATATTTCCATGATCTCCCCTTTTAAACCCTCCATCATCTCTTGTAGTTCATATTTTGTTACTATCTTCTTTTGTAAATCATTTATGTCCCTACACATTTATTCACCTTCATCAAGAGTCCAAGTAGGATTTTCTGGAGGCGTATTTGGTGTAGAAGTTCCCTTTTTGGGTGGCATGTTGGTCAAGTATGACTTTTGAACCTTGATTTTGAGGTGGTTCTGCTAGACAATATTTATTCTATTGTATCTCCCAAGTTTTAGTCCTTCTGGGTATGAAACTTTCTTTTATGTAGTTCTCTGACATTTCTTCTCTGCAATGCCATAGGTTTGATCAAAATTGGATGTGACAAGTGGAATTTATGGTAACTTCCCCACAACTTGCGATTTTTTTTCCTTTCTAGAAGATGTCATTTGTATAGCATGCCTCGCACAAAATAATTCATATAAAATTCTGAAACTCGCACCAGAAATACTATAGATTGTCCAAAATCCAATGAAACCATTCCCACACAATTTGGATACTCTAGGAAGAATTTATGATTTTTTTACCTGGAACACCTTGTTGAGACTAGTCAATAGGACTAGTCAGATACCCTATCTTACACAAGGTGTATCTACAAATTTACGATGACCCATAAGCTGAAATTTTTACCACATATACCTTAATAATTTCTGTAAATATCCTTTGGATTTCAGGGTCTAAAACATTACATAATAGTTTTTATAGAGAAAATTCCACAATGACTCAGTTCAGGATGATTCCAGAACCCTATATTGTACAGGATGTATCTCCGAAAGTATAATGCCTTAGGAGATTAATTTTGAAAGAAACGTACCTTGATCCATCTAATAAATATACTCCATGTCATTCCTTTTGAAATGTTGTAGAAAAAAAAATATAGAGAAAATGCCAACGTGTCTCAGATGTAGTTGTGAAACCCCAAGACCTTGAGCTCTGATACCATATGTTAAGAACCAAATATCAATATAGCATAGAAAAATCTCAGGAAAATTACTCAACACCTTGAAAAAGAGATAATTTCGGATAATAATCCTCTTTGAGGGGTCAACCTCCTTTTACCCCACTTAAATGTTCAAGTACAAGATGATTCAAAATGAAAATGTCTCCTTGGTATATATAGGAGAATAGGAGGTATAATTACAACTAATGGCCTAAATCCGACATAAATAAAATAACATTACTAATATAATATGCCCCAATTAAGGGGTAATGACCCAATATTAGGGATTAAAATTGACCATGAGTCCATAAGGGAAAACTAAATGGTCCTCATTCTCTATAGTCACCATCAACAGATCAGGAAATACTTTGCCTCACACTAACAGTGTTCATAACAACAAAATTTTCTCCATTCCCAACATACTAAGCAGTGTCCTGCCTCCCACATATGTTGTATATATATATATATATATATATATATATACATTCTTGTGCCTAGTTCTTTCATTCCCTCCTTGGGGAAATTCGCAACTTTAAAAATACATGATTTTTTGGGGCTGACAGTGGTCAAATTCCACTTCTGTCACTTGTAAAAATAAGCCTTGAGGTAACTCAAACCTATTCCCCACTCATGGAGTCATGGTCAATTATTTTTAACCTGGTTTCTCCACTTGTCTTCCAGCATTAAATTTATTAAAAATTTTGTCTCATACATGTGTCCAATAAAAGAGGACATTTGGGCAAGTTAAATATTTTCCCAACTGTCATCAAATAATTAATTACATAAACCAAAATTCCAAATTCAGATTTTCCATAATTGACAAATAATTTCCAAATTCGAATTTTCCAAAAACGATAATTTAATTTCAAAATTCCACATAGAATTTAATTGTATAAAATTTGAGGATATTACAGTCCTATGTTCAATAAAAAAATTCTTCATTAATGAAAGCAATGCCATTTTTGTTATGTGGTATTTTTATGGTGTTTCAAGAAATTCGAAGAGTTGGAGAAGCATTTAGTTCATTTGAACATTGGAGACAAGAGCATTGCTAGAGAAATGATAGAATATTTTTCCCTTCAACTCCATCCCAGGGAGAAAAGCATTCTTCACATGTAAGAAATAATAGATTGTTACTAGGAGTGGACTAATGGAATCATTTTGTGTTCTAGACAATACATACATGCCAATTATGAGATTTCTAAAGAGTGGATAATATGCATGCATATGGTTATCCATATAATTCATGTCCTCTATAGTTGTGCAACACTCATTAGGGCATCAGAAACATTGCATGTCAAAGTACATTTATCTTCCCTACAGGCCTTTTGTTAGAGATTTATATATATATAATTTTAAATTATGGTCTTGTTCCAATGGATTCTCCTTGTTCGATGGTTGGATAGTCTTGATATATTTGCTAGTTTGAATAAATAACAAAAGCAACAGCATAATAAATACAAAATTTCTCTCCTTAGGAGTGGTAAATAGGCACACAAAAGTTATAGGTATTTAATCTCATTATGTATTTTTAATATATACGTGTTCGTCAAATATCCAACAAACCATCTCACAAATATATCAATTGAAGTTATGGCACATCCTTTAGATATATTGTTTGGATGTCAGATATTCGACGTACCTATGTGTCAGATATCCAACGAAATGTCTGACATGCATATTCTTCGGAGGTATGGAACCTCCGTAAGATCATTTTGTGTGTGTCATATATTCAACATACCTATTCATCGAATATCCAACACATATTATGAAAAAACTACATCAGATATCTTGTTTCACTGTTAGATATTCGATGTGTAGTTACATCAAAATTTAGATGCATATGTTTCTGAAATAATGGTTTATTTTGAAAAGGTTTTGGTCCTTAGGATTTTCAGTATAATCGACGACATGGTGTCAGATATCTGACGAAAATATGTTCTTAGGATTATCGGACACATATACACTAATGAAACTAGTAACCACATTTCATTGGAATGACGATGGAATTGCATCAACCAACCGACGTACCACCATCAGATTTCAGTGCACAAGAAGTAGTGAGTTATGAAAGTCTCCTCTTCCTTATATTCACTCACCCTCTAGGATCAATCTCAGGCATCCACTTCTCTGTTATACAGTCCCTCGGGTGATCCATTTTGTCTTCCAAGGATTTCTTTCACAATAATAGTTTATGAGACTTCACCAAATTTTACAACCAAGGTGTCCCTTTGACATTATCTTGTCAAGGCATCCCTCCAACCCATGTTACCACAACACTATATTCTCTATGGTGATCATGGATTGTCATAGGGTTCTCATGTAAGAAAAATATCCTTTTTCCATGCTTTACAACTTGACATTCGTCATATATCCCTTTAGGATATATCTTTCATATCACATGTATCACATGCATACAATAACCATGAGATGCTAACATCAGTTTAATCAAATTTTCAAATATCTTACCCATAGATTTCAAATTTCACATTCTCATTTTCATATATGTTCCATACAGGAACCAAATTCCATAAGTATAAGAATTCCTTCTCATATCAGTTTGGCTTAGTAGAATTTGGTCTTCCTTATAATATTACTCTTGCTACCATATCCAAGACTGATGCAGACCCCCTATCCCTCCTGAGGATTGCGCAACCTCCTGGTCAGGATCTTCTGGTTCAGGGCTGAAATGGCTCTTCTGGTTCTGAGCTGGAACCTCCCTCTTCAAATCCATAGGTCCTTCTCTATGTTCTCCGACACGACCAAACACTAGGCTCACACTCTCCATTCCTTGTGACCGTGGGCACGACCACGGGCTTGACCCAAAATGCACGTTGCGTTTCACGGCCCCAAGATTTCCAATACGACGAGTCCTTAGCTCCTCCAATTCCTGAAACTCCGATGAGGGATAATAGAGGTTATCTCCTCCCCTTTCCCAACTCATGTGACCACACACCTATGACCAAAATCTTTACCATGAAAGCGCGTCATGGTTCGTTGTATCAGAACCTGTGATACAAGGTGCCTGACACCTCTAAGTCACAAACGCCAAAATCTCGATGACATGAGATCTATGATTCAGGTCTCCCTTGGACCGACTGCCATGATTATTTCAGCGTTTCACGTCTCACGACTTCACCTACGCGAAATCTCCTCGCTCCTTCACCTGGTCACTGAAATAAAAAGATATCCCCTCACTTCAGATCAACGAATCTAGGCCTTCGAAGATCTGACGGCTTCGATCTTTTCGAGGCTCCACCGGTCCAGAGTCCCATGCTACTGACCCTTGTACTCCCAGTTGAAGAACTGCTGAAAGCTTGAGGTGCTTAATCAATGGCTCAGAATGCCCTCCAAATCTATGGTTAGATCTCTTCCCCGTCACTAACCTCCTCGCAACTCTACTTGATCCAACGACTTGCAGGGTCTTGCGTTCCTCCTCCTGATATTTCACTTGCCTCAGACTCAGAAGACCTTCGATGTCTTCGAAGGCTCGGACTTCACTTCATCCGGGGAATGGGTTTCTAGATCTCGATAACACTTTCCGATGTGCTATTCCTCCTGAGCTTTGTCTAGTTCAGACTTTGATTTCCCACTAAATTCTTGCATCTGAGGTATTTCGATAACTCATATCCATGATATTTATCATAGAGAAATTCCTCCTGGTTTCCTTGCATTCCTCTCTGGCTCGATGCACACCTTGCAAAGCCTCAAATGAAGAGAAACACTTGACACTGAAAACTAATAGTCATAGTTCCGTTCTCCTCTGTGGAGATTCATTCACTTGTTCATGAAAACAAAAATAATAGGAAAATCACAAATAACATTCACACACACTCATTTGGATCATTTTTTCCTTCTGTTCTATTCACAAGTGCCAAAACGACTACCAGAACATATTGTAATTACAATGGATTTTGAATCTTTTTGGGGCTTCTGCTAACTTGCCTACTCTAAATTTCATCCTATGCTATCTTAGTCTAGTCGCACTTCAGATCCATATTGCAAACTCCTTCTCCACTTGCGATTTTCAAAATGTGGCTGAAACAGTAAAATTTGGTACTAGTTCAAGCGTGCCTTCAAAGGTAAATTTCGACGCTGAGTTAAGGCAGAATTCAAAATCAGCTGCGACTGCCAATGTTGAAGTTCTAGAAGAACTCTCATGTGCTGAGTGGTCCTACCTCTGCATGCTTGCCAATGATTCTCCTGCATCATACTCCCCTTGACAAAAATTCATGGACTCTTGTCCATGAGCTCCTCTACTGATTTTCCCTGCTTCTGGATAGCAACTTCATTTTCCCAACTGGCATCTTTGATTAGGTGTCCCTTCCATTTGACCAGATACTCAAAATAGGTTTTCCTTCTGGTCATCCTGCCAATCCTCTGATCAACAATTTTCTCCATCTGTGGCTTTTCTATTTCTCCCACTGAATTTTTCCTTGAGATTCTGACCCTTCTGTGTCATATTTCCTGTATGGATATAGGTCTGAAACATTGAATATGGGAGAAATTCCCACACCATCTGGAAGCTCAATATCATAAGTGTTTTCATCAAACTTCCTCAAGATCTTACAAGGTCTTATCTTTTTCAGCTTCAACTTGGTGTATGTTCCCCTAGGGAACCTTTCCTTCCTGAGATGTGCTAAGACCTGATCTCCTAGTTCAAATTGAAGTTCCCTATGATTTTGATCAACTCTATGCTTGTATTTCTGATTAGAAAATCCAACTGTCCTTTGATATGGCTATGGAGTCGCTCCATCTCTGCAGCAAAATCCTCTGCTCCAACGCTCCTGATCTCACCCTGTTCCAAGTATCTCAACTCAGACACTCCCCTGGGTTGCATTCCATAGATTATTTGGAATGGACTCCTTCTAGTGCTCATGTTTGGTGAGTCGTTGTATGCAAATTCTTATTGTGGAAGAATTTGATCCCACTGGTTATGATGTTCAGTAACTAGACTCCTTAATAAATTCCCCAAACTTCTATTTACCACTTTAGTCTGCCCATTTGTTTGAGGGTGATAAGCTAAGATGAAGGACACATTTGTCCCCATATTCTTCCATACCTTCCTCCAAAAGTGACCAACAAATTTTGTGTCTCTTTTTGAGACAATGCTCCTGGGTAGGCCGTGAAGTCCCACAACTTCTTTGAAAAACAGATTTGCAACATGCATTGCGTCACTGGTCTTATGTCATGGGATGAAATTTGCCATCTTTGAAAATCTATCCATCACCACAAATATGTAATCGAATCCTCTTTGTGTTCTTGGAAATCCCAAAACAAAATTCATGCTTAATGCATCCCAAGGCCTCTCTGGTATTGGCAATGGTTGATACAACCGAGTGTTCTGTCTTTTCCCCTTACCATGTTGGCAGATTCTACATCTGTTCACAAAATTTATCACTTTTGTTCTCATACCTGGCCAACAGTATGATTTTCTCAACTGTGAAAACGTTTTATCATGGCCGAAATGTCCATCCAATCCTCCCCTATGATTTTCCTTCAGAAGATTATCCCTTATTGAGCATTTTGGTATGCACAACTGATGTCCTCTGAACAACAGTCCTTATTGAATCATGTATTCTATCCACTAACTCCTATCTCTCAAAACAGGGTTAGCACATGCCTCAGATGCCTCCTTAAAATCTACATCATCATGATACATGTTCTTAAGGTGTTCAAACCCCAAGGTCTTCACCTTGAATTCCTGTATGATCAAACATCTCCTGCTTAATGCATCAACAACCTTGTTAGCATTCCCAGAAATATGTTTTATGAAAAAAGTAAAATTTTGCATAAATTCAACCCTTTTTGCATGATTCATTTTTTTCTGTCTGGTTATGAATTGTAAATCTTGGTTATCGCTATACAAGACAATTTCTTACAGGACAAGATAATGCCTCCATTTCTCCAAAGCTTGACTTATGGAATAAAACTCCTTGTCATATGTGGAGTATTTCTTCTTAGTCTCATTCACCTTCTCATTGAAATAGGCAATGGGTCTGTTATCCTGACTCAAAACTACTCCTATTGCAATTTCACTTGCATCACATCTCACCTAAAATGTCTTTTTGAAATTCAGCAAGACCAGAATTGGTCGTTCCATTATCTTCTCCTATAATATATTGAAGCTCTTTTTGGCCTCCTCTATCCATTTAAAAGACTTGTGCCGCTTGTTTACTGTATCCATCATGGGTCCACAAATCCCACTGAAGTCTCTAATGAACTTCCTATAGAAGCTCGCTAATCCATGGAAGCTCCTTACCTCAAACATGCTTCTTGGTGATGGCCATTCTCTGATCGCTTTCACCTTCTCTGGATCCATATTCAGTTCATTCGAAGAGATCACAAAACCCAAATAAATGATTTATGTCTTTATAAAATAGGACTTCTTCAAATTGATCAACAACTTCTCCTCCTGTAGCCTCCTCATTACTAGCGTTAGGTGCCTCAAATGCTCCTCTTTAGTCCTACTAAAGATCAGTATATCGTCCATATATACAACCACGAACTTGCCAATGAAATCTTTCAGAATTTCATTCATCGACCTCATAAAAGTACTCGGGGCATTTGTTAAGCCAAATGGCATAACCAACCACTCATATAGACCTTCATTTGTCTTAAAGGCTATTTTCCATTCATCACCTTCTCTCATTCTAATATGGTGATATCCACTTTTCAGATCTATCTTCGAAAATAAATTTTCTCCACTTAAGCAATCCATTAAATCATCCATTCTTGGTAAAGGAAATCTATACCTGATGGTGATCTTGTTGATGGTTCTTGAGTCTATGCACATTCTCCATCCTCCATCTTTCTTTGGGCTCAACACAGTCGATACTGCGCATGGACTCAAGCTCTCTCTGACCAAACCTTTGTCTAGAAACTCTTGGACTTGGTCCTTCACTTCTTCATTCTCTTGAGGTGTCAATATGTACGCTTCTTTGTTTGGCATACTTGCTCCTAGTATCAAGTCGATATGATGACTGATACTCCTGATGGGCGGCAATGAGTTTGGAAACTCATCCACCACTATATCAACAAAATTATCTACCAGCTCTTGAACTTCTTCAGGAAAATCATCCATTGATGTACTTGTAAGGATGACCCTGGGCTTCCTCACCACAGGGAACTGCATCTCCTATTCTTCCTTGACTTCTTTCAGGAGTTCCTTCCCACTCATGAGAAGTATGCTTGTGTTGGCTTCCTCTTTTACTCTCTTCTCCTCTATTGGAAGCAACATATGCATCCTACCATTCTTTTCTAATGTATATGTGTTTTTCCTCCCATCATGAATGACATTTATTTCAAACTTTCATGGTCTTCCCAACAGAATATGGCATACGTCCATGGGAATTACATCACATAGGATTTCATCTTTATATCCTCCTATTTTAATTTCAACCAAGCATTGTTTAGTGATCATTACCTGGTGTCCTTTTTGCATCCATGAGACTTTGTATGGTTTTGGATGTCCAGTTGTCTTCAACTCCAATTTCTCCACCATCTCTGTGGATACTAGGTTGTCATTACTCCCACTGTCAATGATCACCTTCCATAGTTTATCCTTAGTCTTTCAATTTGTATTGAAGAGACTCTTTCTCTGCACTGGCTTTTCAATTTCTGCCTCCGGTTTCAAGAGAACTTTTCTCAACACTAGGGATGCTCCATCCTCTGCTCCCTCTACTTCAACATTTCTTCACTGGGCTTCTGAAATGTGAGCTTCTCCTCCTTCCTTCTTATTCTTGGGGCATTCCCAGGACATGTGTCCTGTCTTTCCATAGGCATAACATCTTACTCCTCCTTTGCATATTCCTCTAGAAGAGTTTCTTCCACCACCCTGTCTTTCTCAAGAACTTCATGCAATTTATCTACTTGAAATGAAAGGATGCCCCCAATCTAATATAAAGCAAGAAATTAAATCTTTTTGTTTCAAAAATTTCACTAAAAGCAATAATGAACTTTATTAAAACAAAGAAACCCAAACTAAAAGTTTTCTTTTAAAGCGAACTATTCAGAAGGAATATGATATTTCCCCAAACAATTCTAAGGAAAACACATTCTTTGTAATTGAAAGAAACTCAAAGAAAGAGACTAATCCTTCAAAACCAAACAAAGAAAAAGTGGCTAAAGAACATTAAAGAATGTCAAGCATAATGTAAACAGATCAATATAGGCTCCAAAAGTTCAATCCAGCTGATCAAAGAAAAACTGGGTATCAAAAAGACAGGAAGACCTAATCCAAAATTTTCACAAGTGAGTTCGCAGGCTGGCAGTGTATTACAGTGAGAGAATCAAGGATTCTCATAGGCTAGACATAGGTTGACTGCGAGGTGTTCGCACTGGACTGAACACCATGGTGCGAACTCAAGTGATTCTCGCAGGCTACTAAAGAGTGCAGTGCGAGAATGGTTGTAAACAAGCAAAATTTGGAAAAGGACAAAATTTCTGAGAGAACTTTCAGATCCAGAGATTCTTGATGGATCTCCCATAGACTCAGAGACCAGAAAACAAGCAATCAAAGAAATGGAAACGAGACTAAGTAGTAAACAATCTGTTTCCCAGTGGAGTTGCCAATTTTGTTATCGGACTAGTCGGTAGGTGCAGACACTAACTGATCTCCCTAGATCCACCTGGATCTAGAACAAAACAGGATAGAACATGACGCTTTCCTTAAGTTTTAAATATTTAATTTACTAACCAAAGAGGGATGGGTGACATACTGTTTAAATGTCGCTTCCTCTCGCCATTGCCATCCTAGCTCCATTCCAACGCTCATACAATCATGATCCTGCAAAAGAACGTAACCAACAAAAGTGATAGCAATAGCATAAACTCAATATAAACCTATGTATGTGATCAAAGAATCATACAATAAAACACAACAAGATTTATAGGAAAGAATCATATTACTGTATCATATTAAATGTGAAAGAGAGATTACAACCATGGCCTTGATGTCGTAAGGTCCCTTCCAACTATCCTTCGTTCCCCACACACTTTCACTCCAAGAATTATGAGATCATAGATCTGATGATATTCACAATCTATCTTGACAAAGCAAATCTCAAAGCCACTCCAACCAAGATAATAATTCCAAGCCAACCAAAGCTAACAAGCTAACCAAAGCTCAAAAAAACCCCTTCTCCATGAGAGCTCCTCTCCTTTTATAAGTTGAAGAGGATAAGGTGAGGAGGTTAGGATGATCCCACTAAATCATGAAAGCAAGTAAGATCCAAACCATTCGGATGCCACCTCACCATGGAAGTTTCTCCTTCTAGAAGATTCGAGAAAACGCTCGTTTTTCCCATGTGTAAGCATTCTAGCACCCTGATTATAGTGCAACCTGTGAACTTTTTGCACCCTAGCTATGATGTAGCCTGTGAGAATCAGGAATTCTCGCAACCTAATACATAGGCAACCTACGAACTTCCCTTTTTATAAGGTTTTTACACAGGAAAATGAAACTTATTTTCTCAGGAAAAGTTCTTCTCCCTTCTCTCTTTAGAAACTCAGGCCACTGACCCCTCTGAAGGCAACATACAGGTTTACATCATTAACGGTCATAGGGATGACAAAAATAATGTGTAACAGCTCCTGCATCAAACACCCTTCTTGTCGCAATTCTATCTTCACATAGCCAAAACAAATCGTTAGTTCTCATGCACATTATATTTTCAAAACCATGGCTTTCAAATAATTTCATAACTATGCATACTTATAATCAAATAAAATTTATATATTCAATGATATAAAGTAAAAAGGAAATATCGTTCCTTAGACATGCATCATTTCAACATACCATAATTTTACAAATATAATTCAAACATCAAAAAAATAATCAATGTGTCATTTCCCATGGCCACATCCACACACAATAAACCCTTGCATTGATTTCAGATTGATTATTTTTCATGTTAGGAATTCTCCCATGGTGTGTTGGAACTTTGAAAACTTCTCACCATATGGATCATCTATCCACATTCATTATTATAGCAGGATTGTGACCACTATGTTATAGTCCAAGAATGCTACATCTATCCATCTAAGACATTGGCCCATCCATTTGCATCCTTTTCAACCATATTGTTGAGGTTTGCTTCTAAAAAACAACGTTTTGGATAATCTACGTGCTATGTTGCACTATATGGTTGCATACATACATGTTCTTCATGCTAGTCTTCCAGTGTACATATGCTGGTTGCATTCTAGTTAGCCCATGTTCACTTCCAAAAAATGCAAAAAATATAAAATTGCATGTATTTTGGCATATGTTTTTGGATATGAAGGGTTTCCTAACTATTTTACCCCTTGTATCCCTTCCCCAAACAAAATAAATATTTTTTTTCTCATATAAAAAGAGGCCTTGGGGAGTTAGTTATACATATGAACAAGAGAATAAGAAACATTTGCCAAAATCATTTCCCTCTCATTGTCGAAGTTTTCCATCTTTCTTTGAGTTTTATCCTCAACTTTCATATCAATATAGCATAGAAAAACCTCAGAAAAAGTACTCAACGCCTTGAAAAAGAGATAATTTCATATAATAAGCCTCTTCGAGGGGGAAACCTCCTTTTACCTCACTTAAATGTTCAAGTACAAGATGATTCAAAATGAAAATGTCTCCTTGGTATATATAGGAGACTAGGAGGTATAATTACAACTAATGGCCTAAAGCCAACATAAATAAAATAACATTAATAATATAATATGCCCCAATTAAGGGATAATGAGACAATATTAGGGCTTAACATGCCCCTCCCCTTGAGACAAGTGTTGTCCAAAATGCTTGAGTAACTCTGGATTCTTCTGTATAAAAGACTCATCTTCCCAAGTGGAATCTTCAGCCGGTAGTTTCCTCCATTTAATGAGATACTTTGAAATGGATCTATTCCTCAGCTGGTGAATTCTTATGTCAGTGATGGCTTCAGGCTCCAATATGATTTTTTCTTCCTTGTCAAGTTTTGGCAATATAGTTTCAACTGGGATCTTGTTGCCTATAACCTTATTTAAGCATGAAACATGGAAAACTGGGTGTACTCATGAAGATGCAGGCAGCTCCAATTTGTATGCCATGGTACAAATCTTTTGTAACACCTTATAAGGGCCATATTACTTTGGTGATAATTTATTATCCTTCTTATCTTGCCTG
>ML779528.1:1394255-1406095 GCA_009831015.1 Picea engelmannii
ATCCTTTAAAGTTCCTATGAATACATCAATCAAGTGCTCATATAGAATATCGGTTACCTTTATATTCAATCTTTGGAAGTTCTCAATGTGCTCGGTAATTGAACCCTTTTGCTTGAGATTTATCAATTGGCTAAAGAAGGTATATTTCCTTGTATCCTCATAGTTTGGTCTCATTTCTTCCGTGAAAATTATCCAAGTAAGGAGTGATTTGTGAGAACAAAGCCATCGATACCATACAAATTGATTAGGTTCTAAATATAAAGAAGCAATTCGTACCTTTTGTGTATGTGGCACATTATGGAGATCAAAGAATTGCTCCATCTGAAGTATCCATGTGCTTGGGTCCTTGCCATCAAACTTCCTCATATCAATCTTAGGAACGTGGTTGGTCTTCAAACCAAAGTTGGAGTTTCTCCATTCCTAATTCACCTTCCTTCTGTCCTCATCATGAATTTCATGGGATGCATTTTCACTTTTAGGTGTCTTCTCTGCTACGAATTTTTTCAATACTTCCATGATCTCCCCTTTTAAAACATCCATCTTAGTATCCAACATAGATTCCATTGAATCCATCTTCTTTTGTAATTCATTTATGTCCCTACGCATTTCATCACCTTCATCAAGAGTCCAAGTAGGATTTTCTGGAGGCTTATTTGGTGTAGAAGTTCCCTTTTTTGGTGGCATGTTGGCCAAGTATGAATTTTGAACCTTGATTTTGAGGTGGTTCTGCTAGACAATATTTCTTTTGTTGTATCTCCCAAGTTTCATCTCTTCTGGGTATGAAACTTTATTTTATGTAGTTCTATGATATTTATTCTCTACAATGACATAGGTATGATTAAAATTGGATGTGCCAAGTGGAATTTACGGTAACTTCCCCACAACTTTCCGATTTTTGGCCTTTCTAGGAGATCTCACTTGTATAGCGTGCCCCGCACACAATAATTAATATAAAATTATAAAACTCACACAATAATTACTACAGACTGTCCAAAATCCAATGAAACTAGTCCCACTCAATTTGGATACTCTAGGAATAAGTTATGATTTTTTTACCTGGAACACCTTCTTGAGACTAGTCAATAGGACTAGTCAGATACCCTATCTTACACAGGGGGTATATACAAATATAATATGACCCAGAAGTTGAAATTTTTACCACATATACCTTAACCCAACATACCTTGATCTGTCTACTAAATATCCTCCAATCCATTCCTTCTGAAACATTGTAGAAACAAAGTTATAGCGAAAATTCCAAGGTGTCTCAGATGTAGCAGCGAAACCCCAAGACCTTGAGCTCTGATACCATATGTTAAGAACCAAATATCAATATAGCATAAAAAAACCTCAAAAAAAGTACTCAACGCCTTGAAAAAGAGATAATTTCTGATAATAAGCCTCTTCGAGGGGGCAACCTCCTTTTACCCCACTTAAATGTTCAAGTACAAGATGATTCAAAATGAAAATGTCTCCTTGGTATATATAGGAGACTAGGAGGTATAATTACAACTAATGGCCTAAAGATGACATAAATAAAATAATGTTACTAATATAATATGCCCCAATTAAGGGGTAATGAGCCAATATTAGGGCTTACCACCTTCCATCCATTCTCCCTATACAAACCTTCCTTCTTCTCATGTTGGCATGTTGGTTGTGAGAATTATATCTGGGATTGGTGCACTTGGAGTCACGACAGAGGATCTTGGACTTGGTTCATAGAGTGGTGTATGCAAGCAAAGGTTGTAACCTTTTAACTTGTGTATGAATAAAAGAGATTATCTTTTTCGCAAAACTTTATGTGTAAATGTTCTTATCTATTTGATCATTTACATATATATTTAGGATTTTAAGTGATTACTAGATATTGTATATGTTATTTTGTTGTCTTCTTAGTCTATTGCAGGTCAACTTTGGGAGGAGATATGTGATATAAGAGGCAACAACAAGTTGAATACCTTGCTACATCAACCAAAAGGATTCAAGGTGCTCTTCTTAATATTTTATTCCCTCTCTCTTATCACTTAATATACATTGTTTTGGGGTATATTAGAGATAAGTCATATTTTTAAGGGAGTTATCGCTTTGCCTATTCCTTAGACTCAGTTTAGGGGAATTTCTCCCCATAGCACCCTTCTACAAAATGATCATGTCCTCAAATCAGTTTAACATGATATGAAATTAAAATCTCACATGGATGTATTCAAGCATCCTTCCTTCACTAGTTAGCAGGGTACAAACATTTATGGCCACCCAATTCCTCTCTTTACCATTGTTACAACTATGGTAGAATATTGGAAGGTCCTCCTTCCATATTGGGTAGTACTGTACCTTCCCTCGCATGTAAACATAAATTTCATTAATACAATGAATCAATATTCTCCTTATGAACAATTTTTCTCATATTCATGCATGACATAACTGTTCACAATTTTTTTGGAAAGGATCTCAATCATCCTTGAATACCATAGATTCCACTCTCTTTCATTCAAGTTTTTCCCCTTAATCATACCATGCATGGGTATCAATGGAATGCAAAAACCACTTCAAAACACATGCTTATCATCAAGATAACAAAACATTTCAGAAGATGTTCTTACACAATCTTGTCATCCCTTATGCCACATAGGCATGAACAATTTTACCTATCTAGATTCCAACACCTTTTTGTTATTACCTCATCATTGGTGCTTCATGGGAACTCCTAAGGCCTCTTCATAAATATTTTAACAACAATCATCTTGAATTTTTCCTCTACATGTGTTTTTCCACCATTGGCAACTGTCTTCCCCAACAGATCCAATCTTTACTACACATAACATGCATCATAACAATCATACTTATATTTGTGCTAATGTTAAATAAAAATGCATGTATTATAGAATTTAATTCAGAAAAGAAAACATTTCCAGATATGTCCCAACATATCTATGTGCACTCTACTACATTCTCCTCAATGTCCTCACTAGTGCAATCACAAAATATTTCAGTTGCTTTAGTATTCTACAAACATCAATTTTATTATGTTGGAACTATCCACACATGACTAGCATATCAATTTTCTCATTCCATAGAAACATAATAAGTAATAAGAAAGGATTTAAGGGAATCTTCCCTTCTCCAACTCCTTTACACAATCATAAATTTTTCAGTTCTACTAATCAATTTCAAAGGCTTCAGGACCTTTGCATAACATGGATTATAACCAAGGTTATTCTTTTAAGAATATTCATTAAATTATTTTCACTAGTTTTACTTTAAAGTGTACTACTCTGCTAGACAAATCAAAGTGCTAAGGGGAAAATGTATTCCTCGTTTTCTCCTCTTTGTTTCCGCAATCTATCCCCTTCAGAATGTTCCTTCTCTATTCCTTGAGTAGTTTTAGAAAAAAATCATCTTGAACTTTACTTGATGTAGTCAGTATACTACAAAAACAAAATTTAGTTCCCAATTAATTATGGACCAGTGAATTTCTATACATTTCCCAAATAGAAAAGATAATTTGTCATCATTCATTTTCATGTATGTTATGGATGAATTATATTTTAGAATGTAATACATGATTCTTATGCCAATAAGTTTTTCAACCCATTGCCTAATTTTCAACAGTCATTAACGTTGTGACTATGTTATCATGACAGAGTCCTCATACAGTTCCTTCACCTAGAACTGGCTCGGCATGAAATTATGTTGTTGCATATCCATCATTTCTTGAATTGATCTCAATCCTTAGTTAGCCTCATCTTCATCATTTCAGAGTGATACCCAATATTCCATAAGGAATTATCAACTTGCATTCTTATTATGGATTCATATTGTGCATTCTCAAATGCACAATATTATCTTAATTTTTATTCAAATGACGCTTTCCGACACTTATCCACATGAATCAACATAATGAGTGTGTGTGTGTTTCTTCCATAGCCACTCTTCACAATTTCACATGATGATTTACTTAAAATCACCTAAATCATGATTTATCATAATCATTCACATGCCATTTCTTAAGGGCACAATTATATTTTATGTATTCATTATCGTAGGGTATTTTTGTTCCGTAAATTTTTAGTTAGTTACATTAGCTCTTTCTAAGGAGACGAGAAAATCCTCTTATAGTTATTACTCAATCAATACAAATTTAGACCCTTCAACTCTAACATCCCTGGCCACCCATGGTCGGGCCACGCTACACGAGGGAACACTTTTGTTCTCTCACTATGAAACATATTGTAACATACCCAGTATTCAACTGAGCTATGCCACATAATTTTTCTCTTCAAACTGCATGCAATTATAACATATACATACAACACTCTTGCGGAAGATTTACATATAAACATAAAAAAACCATTACATCTGTAAATATACGATTTTATACTGAAATAATAGTAAACACAGACATGCAGCATATACAGGGAAATACCCATAAACATACAGACAATTATAATCACACATATGATAAATTGTAACATAAGCACATAAATAACAATGCAACATGTAAATTTATCATACAATTTGTACTTATCTTGAAAATATTGCCACCAACTACGTACAGACCGTCCACAAACCTCCCAGCCTTAGAATACACTGTTCATCACTCTCAAAAGTGAGTCACCCCCGATCTAGGACTAAACTCCACCCGGGTAAAGGGATTCCTAACCAGGCTAAAGGATCATAGACAACATGAAAGACTCGGTCTCAGGTTCTCACTCAACTAACAACCTACAACCTCTCATTCCCCACATGTCTGTCCCACCTAAGGAAATGTGTCCCTTCTCTACTCAACAGTCCTTCGGCTGCCCCACTTTCCTTCCATGGATTCAGCAACAGGCCAAACAGGAAGTCTCAGAGCACTATAGCTGCAGTTTATCACCTTCAAGAAATCAATTCCCAACAATTCTCGTGCTCAGAGAATTTCTCACGAGCCTGAAAACTCACCTTTTAAATTTCCCACGGGCCTGACAACCCACTTCTTCAATCCCACTGCCAAGATAACCAGGTACACCAACAGGAAATGGTTATGAAAATAGGCTCAGATACTGCAAAATGAATGTTTGAAGGATAACTGACTACGTGATTGAAAATGGTCATGGAATCATTGACTAGATGACTGAATGATGGAATGAATCATGGGAGATTTGATCGTAAGAATTATGGAGAAAAGTGTGAAAATGAACTAAGTCCCCACGATATGTATGCATGTCCCCAACTTGACATTTTTCATGTTGGAAGCTACTTTGGTCCACTTGTCCCCAACATTAGAACTTAGGATAAAATAATTATCCCTACTTTATGTTTTAAGAAATATTAATATAATATTCCTTTTTGGCTTAATCTCTCTAGCTTAGCCCTTTCCGTTAACTTTTGTCCCTCCCTTTCCCTAATAGGTGAAGTTTAGTCCCCCATCTCTTTTATCGTGGTCGGTCTGCGTGCAACGATGTATTTTATATTAATCATGAGACATATACAAAATAGGCGCACTGGGCTTTAACATCTAGGTGGTCTTCCCTAATTCCAAAACATAATCATCCCAGCTTATAATAACTGGCTCACTAGTCCATAACACATATCATATACACAAGGCTCTCTTACCTCCATACTGTGTGCACTTTAGTTACTGTGCGCAGTATCCGGAAATGTGCACACTACATCATTTTACTGCGCATTACATGCGCGCACTATGCCATGAAAGGTGCATTACAAAATGATGTCAAAACAGCTCACCAACTTAAGTACACTTACATTACATTTACAATTGGATTTGGCCGATGGATATTACAATCCCCTCCCATTATTTATGGACTGTCCTCAGTGCATCATATACCCATATACAACAAAATTTTCAAAAATACTCAAAAAGATGTAGGTATTATGTCCGCATTGCATCCTGATGCTCCCAAGTAGCGTCCTCAGGAATGTACCAGGTCCATTGGACCTTTACAAGCCCTATGGCTTGATTATGGAGCTGCTTGATTTTCTAGTCCAAAATGTGCACCAAATGCACTTGAAAAGCGCCTTATTGCTCCACCTGAATAACATTCCAATCAATAACACGATTAGCATCAGGTATATATTTCTTTAGCAATGATACATGGAATACATTATGAAAAGACATATATGCAGGCAATGCAATCATATAAGCAACTGGACCAATCCTCTCTAGGATTTCAAATGGCCCACAAAATCTGGCTACCAACTTGCCGTAGCTTCCCAGCTTCAGTGAACTCCTATTATCTTTCACCTTCAAGAAAACATGATCACCCACTTTGAACTCTCTATGGGTTCTGTTCTTATCAGCATAAATTTTCTTCCTGTCTTGGGCAACTTTTAAATTCTTCTTAATTTTTATCATTTAGTCCTCCATCTCCTTGAGAAACTATGGCCCAACTACTGTCCTATCGGCTGGATTATCCTAACTCACTGGAGTATTGCACTTTCTTCCATAAAGTTCTTTAAATGGACTCATCTTCAACGATTCCTGAAACCTATTATTGTAAGTGAATTCTACCAAGTACAGGTAGTCCTCCCATTTTGATGGTTTGTCCATCACATACATTCTCAGTATGTCTTCTATCACTCTGTTCACCCTCTCTGTATGTCCATCAGACTCAGGATGATAAGTTGTACTAAATTTCAGATTCATTCTGAATCCTTTGAACAATCCTTTCCAGAAATTTGAGGTGAATTTGATGCAGGAGCATCACTCCAAGCCAGCTATGTGCCAGCTAGCCAACACATCAAGCACACATTCAATGGAAGGAGAGAGGCCCAACCCTCTCAATTTTGAAATTTGAAAACTTGTATTAAATGTTGTAAGGCGGGTAGAGCCAAAAGCCATGCATGTGTGAAAGCTTTAGTTAAAGGTTGCCTTAAATGGTTGTAAGGCTGAGATCTAGTTCCGATTCGGACTAGACAACCATTCAATGTAATTGAATGTAATTAATTAGAGTAGATAGATTGGAGGGAAGCACTCGAGGAGCCCCTTTTTGTAGAAAGATCCTTTGTATATGTAGGCAGTTAGTCAATAGAGAATAGAGAAGGAGAATAGGTTAGAGAAGAGGAGAGCCAAGACTCTGTTGCAGTCCAAACTCGAACACATTGTAAAGAGTCATTTCTTGATTAATACAAACAAAGCAGTTTTTCCTGCATGTTTTTGTTCATGATTTTGTGAGTTCATGAATGAATGCCATATATGTGTTAATGATATTCTGTAGATGTATGTTATTTTTCATTTGCAGGTTGTAGACAGAAGTCGTTGTTTGTTGGGTTCTTTGATTCCAGGTCTGGTTCTTTGTGGCTTCATGCAAGAGGTTGCATGACAAAACACTACGGGTTCTGTAAGCTAGTGCATAGAATGCACTTCTGAATTCTATGGAATTTGGACAGAGGCGTACCAGGAGGGTGCACCAGAGGAAGTCATTGACTCAGGAGGAAGCCTCAAGGTTGTTGAACACCTTGGAGGTAAGACTATGCATAGGAAGACACAGAAAGGAAAAAATCACTGAGTATTTTGTGGAAGCTCTACCAGGAGGGCATTGAGCAAGTACATAGAGTGCATGGGAGAGAACTCTACTTAGATTTCGACGAGAAGACAAATTCAATGAGGATTCTGGAGAAATATGCCAGGAGGACATCGAATTTGTGCAAGAGTGCACAAAAGGACTCTATTTCTCATTCGGAGGAAGGAGAAGTTTCCACAAGAGGAGACACTCATAGGGTTACTAAACACCCTACAAGCTCAACAAAGTGTGCTTGAGCAGGAAGTTTCTAGAGGGCACTTATATCCCTTCAAGGAGAGAAAGGGGTAGAGACCATTGAGGTCTGAGTAGTTGAAGATCAAGGAGGACAAATACCTATGCAAGGAGTGCACTAGGCCAACACTCGAGTGAAGTGTTGATAGAGAGTCGCCTGAAGGCTTGTCAAGAATATGGAGTGTTCATGGTGAGAACTTGTCTCAAGTTCAGGAAGCTCAGGAGGAACAATGCCTTTGCGCACAGAGCAATAGTCGAGAGGAGTAGAAAATTGAGAAACCTTTCAAGGTTTCTGAGTTGACCAAGCTCAGGACAGATAACACAGTTGTGTGCATGGACCCTGCAAGGAGTGCAGAGGTCGAGAAACCCTTTTAGGTTTTAGGGTCGACAAAGCCTGAGAGGGACAATGTCCCTAGAATGTAGGCGAGTTCATCAAAGGTAGATCAAGCTCGTAGATGAAGAAAGGATGAGACCTTTGAAGCATTTGGAATCTTCCAAGGGGAAGGAAGAAGTGAAAGCTTAGGAGGGAGCTACAGTTGTCATTGATTCGGGCACTGAGGAAAATATCTGGACTGTTTAATCTATGTCCAGGCAGCAAGAGGAGAGAGCGTAGGAGAACATATCTGAGCCGTTAGATCTAGCGCAGATGACCGATAGCCATCAGATCCAGGAGAAGATGAAAGAGGTTTAACCCTCGTATATGCAAAGGTGAGGACTCATCAAAGTCATGAAAAGATCAGGACCATCCATTGTTGAGAGGATGCATGGTATAAATATGGAAGCCATTGGGGTTTCAGATACTAAGAGTTCAAGGAGAAAAGTCGAGAGAAAAGAAGTATTGACTCATGAAATCCTGAAATCATCGTGACCGTCCACAAGGAGGACACGTGGTGCGTGGTCGAGGTTTTGGGGAACTTACTGAAAGGCACATTTTGGCATTTTGGCTAGGGGGAGATACAAAGGGTAAGAGTCGAAACTCTTGACCCATGAAAACCCGAAAGAATGTAAGTTGTCAGATCAGGGGAGGCTCTGTAAGTTTTAAACCTGTGAAGTAAAGCAATGCATATATATATTCTTAAGCAATACAGAAATTAATCAATGGCTCATACACAGAATACACAGAGATCTTTACCAGAAACCCTCAACTGGGAAAACCTTTCTTTTTCATTATATCGAATTTCACCATTTGCCATACAATATATACAATGTTTTTAGGTATTCCGTAGATACCAAAACCCTAACCCCTTACGGATCGTCAGACGCAGTTATCTGGCGCACCCACACACACACACATGAAAATAATATAACACATACCCAACAAGCTCACAGCCGTTGATCTCTCTTTGGAGTGGAATTTTGGCATTTCGAGGTTCAACATTTCGGCATTTCAGGAACCGAGAGTTCGAAGGGCCAAGGATCATTACAACCTTGCATCGTGATTCTCCGAATCATGAAATCCTAAAAGCATTCAGAGGCTAAGGGAGGACACAAAGTTGTTAAGATCATTTTGGCATTTCGGCATTTCGGGGTTTGGCATTCCAGAAATCCCGAGGACAAGAAGTTGGGGCACTTTGAGTTGAAACCCCCGAAGTCACGAAATGCAATGTATCTTTGGAGTGGGGCTGCGGTCACACATTTGGGCATTTCAGAGTTCATCTTTTCGACACTTCTGATGACAAGGAGTCGGGGCTCTGGGTACTGAAACCCCCGAAGTTGTGAAAACGCAACGCATATTTGGAGAAGGGTTGTTGTCACAGAGGACGCAGTCACATAGAACCAAAATTTTGACATTTCGGTATTTTGGCTATTTTGGGGATTGAAGAGTCAAGAGACTTGCGACTCCAGGATTCCCGAAGTCACAAAACCTGAAATCCCCATTGGAAAAGGGTCACGGTCATATGTGGTGGCCATGTGGAGGTGAAGACTCATGCCTGGTACATTTATTGTGATGATGGAGTTTTTGTGAAGGACCCATGGATCGAATTCCTAGGGTTCCAGTGAGGGCTCGAAAGAACTATTTCGGTTCTGCGGATTCAAGGGAGAATGATCCTATGCGGATTCTTGCCTGAGGGTTGGGGGTCTGCGTCAGTAGTGGTATCAGAGCCACTTTTTGTCTATAGACTGTAGGTAGAGGGAGGCAAAATAGATAAAGAAAATAATCTGATACACACCATCAGTGTGGTATCAGAGCAGGACTTCATCTGTATATTTCAGATGAAGAGGATTGAAGAGATTGTTGCAGGATGCAAAAACAAATAGACAATTAGGTCGACTGTAAGGAAAGGCTAGAAGCACTCGTGATTGTAGACTGACAGCAACAGATTTTCCAAGAGGACAGACAAGAACAAGAAGATGGCTACTGAAGGCCATGGACATAGTGGAAAGAAGAACCACTAGCAACAGAGAAAATATGAGATGGATAAAGAACTCGTCGAGATAAGAGCGAGGATGGAAGAGCTTGCACTACAGATGCAGTAGGACACAAAGTCATGATGGGTGTATGAATGGCACATGAAAATGAAAGTAAAGTGGTTAGTCAAAGAATTGTTGGCCAGAGAACAATGGATATTGTTGAAGAGATGGTTGAGGTATGTTGAAAGCCTCAGAGATGAACAAGAAGTGGTTCATGTGTGTGAACTAGAAGCTGGGATAAATCTCAGTGATGATGAGGAGAAGAGATCACTGGAAGACCTTGGAGACCGCCAGGAAGGTAGTGAAGAAATTTTAGATTGTCAGGTGAGAAATAAGATGGGATCAATGGATCTCATAGACTGCCAAGTGGGTAGCAGGAAATTCCCAATTTTCCAGGTGGGAAGGGAGAAGGAGATGATATTTTATGAAGGTCTCAAGGACTCAGGAGTGAGTTTATCTCAACAAGGAGTGTTGATGGAGATGGGATCGTTGGAGGATCTCATAGACTGCCAGGTGGGCAGAGAGGAAATCCCATATTTCAAGGTGGGCAAGGGAGAGAATATGAGACTGACTGAAAGTCTGATGAACTCAGAGGTGAGTTCAGATCAGTGAGAGGAGATGACAGAGAAGGATCATAAGAGCATTATGATCATTGGAGGAATTGAAATATTCCTACCATATAGACCAATTGAGGCAAGAGCATGTGCTGCAGAGGTAGCAACAGAAGACAGAAAACTAGCAGAGACTCTCATGCAGGAAGAAATGGAGCAGACACTAATGTTTTCCCAAGGAAAAGGAGATGAGCATTTGGAAGAGTGGCTCAAAATTTTCAGCGAGGGAGCTGAAAAGGAGATGACTGCAGCACTAGAGCTTGTTGCATTAGAAGAAGGGGAGGAAGCAGAAATCATGGATTTTGTTGATCTGTATCAAGAATTTGAAGCTCTGGAGAAGAGGGTGAAGGTGTAGGGCATGCACATCCAACAGATCAGGTTGGAGACAGATGGAGGAGAATACAATCCCGGGGAGAAGCTAGAAGAATATGGAAGTATGCCAATAGGAGAAATGGCAACAACAAAACTGCCACAGGAAGAAGGTGAGCAACAGTTCAGTGAGAAGATTGTAGAATTGGAGTCTACAACATAGTGGCTAGTTGGTGCCACAGAAGAGGAAAAAGATGGCATGGGAGATATAGTTGATCTACCCATTTGCAGAGAAGTAGTGTAGCCGAGGAGACTTCAAGGAAAAATATAGCCATTGCAGCAGCTAGACGAGGAGATCGAGGAGATCAGAAAGATGATGTTGAAGTCAACACAGGAAGCTTCCAGCGAAGAGAAGATGAGAAGAGGAGAACCTGCAAGAGCAACAGGAAAGCATAATATGTAGCCGTAGTAGCAACAACAACGAAGTGATGGAGTGGATGGATAGCTCCAAAGAACTATTTGGGATCTAGGTGGATTCTGATAGCCATTTTGGGAAGCTCATGAGAAGGAGCTCATGAATGTTTCACAGCAGAGGAGTATGATGCAGGAGCATCACTCCAATCCAGCTATGTGCCAACCAACCAACACATCAAGCACGCATTCAATGGAAGGAGAGAGGCACAACCCTCTCAATTTTCAAATTTGAAAACTTGTATTAAATGTTGTAAGGCTGGTAGAGCCAAAAGACATGCAT
>ML779528.1:1406145-1440639 GCA_009831015.1 Picea engelmannii
GTGCCAACCAACCAACACATCAAGCACGCATTCAATGGAAGGAGAGAGGCACAACCCTCTCAATTTTCAAATTTGAAAACTTGTATTAAATGTTGTAAGGCTGGTAGAGCCAAAAGACATGCATGTGCGCAGGATTTAATTAAAGGTTTCCTTAAATGGTTGTAAGGCTGAGATCTAGATCCGATTCGCACTAGACAGCCATTCAAGGTAATTGAATGTAATTAATGAGAGTAGGTAGCTTGGAGGGAAGCGCTTGAGGAGCCCCCTTTTGTAAAAATATCCTTTGTATCTATAGGTAGTTAGTCAATAGAGAATAGAGAGGGAGAATAGGTTAGAGAAGAGGAGAGTCGAGACTCTATTGCAGTCCGAGCTCGAACACATTGTAAAGAGGCATTTCTTGATTAATACAAACATACTAGTTTTTCCTGCATGTTGTTGTTCATGAGTTTGTGAGTTCATGAATGAATGCCATATATGTGTTAATGATATTCTATAGATGTATGTTAGTTTGCATTTGCAGGTTACAGACAGAATTCATTGTCTATTCTTTGATTCCAGGTCTGGTTCTTTGTGGCTTCATGCAATTGGTTGCATGACATAACATTGTGGTTCTGTAATCTAGTGCATAGAATGCACTTCTGAATTCTGTGGAATTTGGACAGCGACGTGCAAGGAGGGTGCACTAGAGGAATTCATTGACTCAGGAGGAATCCTCAAGGTTGATGAACACCTTGGAGGTAATACTGTGCAGAGGAAGACATAGAGAGGACATAATCATTGAGGATTCAATGGAAGCTTTGCCATGAGGGCATTGAGAAGGTGCATAGAGTGTACAAGAGAGAACTCTACTTAGATTTCGGTGAGAATACAAAGTCATTGAGTATTTTGGAGAACTCTGCTAGGAGGGCATCGAGTTGGTGCAAGAGTGCACAAAAGGACTCTATTCCGAGTTTAGAGGAAGGAGAAGTGTCTACAGTAGGAGACACTCACAAGGTTACTGAACACCCTGCAGGCTCATCAAAGTGTGCCTGAGCAGGAAGTTTCCATAGGGCACTTATATCCCTTCAAGGAGAGAAAGGGGTAAATACCATTGAGGTCTGAGTATTTGAAGCTCAAGGAGGACAAAGACCTGTGCAAGGAGTGCACTAGACCAACACTCAAGTGAAGTGTTGATAGATAATCGCCTGAAGGCTCGTCAAGCACAGGGAGTGTGCACGGAGTGAACTTGTCTCAAGTTCAGGAAGATCAGGAGGAACATTACCTTTGTGCACAGAGAAATAGCCAAGAGGAGAAGAAGATGAGAAACCTTTCAAGGTTTCTGAGTTGACCACGCTCAGGACTGATAGCACAGTTGTGTGCAAGGACCCTGCAAGGCGTGTGGAGGTTGAGAAACCCTTTTAGGTTTCAGGGTCGACAAAGCTTGGGAGGGACAACGTCCCTAGAATGTAAGCGAGTTCATCAAAGGTAGATTGATATTGTAGAGGAAACAAATGTCGAGACCTTTGAAGCGTTCGAAATATTCCAAGGGTAAGGAAGAAGCGCAAGCTCATGAGGGAGATACAGCTGCTGTTGATTCGAGCACTGAGGAAAAGATATGGACTGTTGAATCTACGTCCAAGAAGCAGGACGAGAGAGAACAAGAGAACAGATCTGGGTCATTAGATCTAGTGCATGGGACCGATAGCCATCAGATCTAGGAGAAGGTGCACAAGGTTTAACCCTCGTATATGAAAAGATGAGGACTCGTCAAAGTCCCGAAAAGATCAGGACCATCCATCATTGAGAGGATGCGTGGAAAAAATATGGAAGCCATCGATGTTTCAGATACCAGGAATTCAAGGAGAAAGAGTCAGGAGACAAGAAGTCTCGGCTCACGAAATCCTGAAATCATCGTGACCATCCACAAGGAGGACACGTGGCTAGCAGTCAAGGTTTTAGGGAAATTCCCGAAAGGCACATTTCGACATTTCGGCTACCAGGAGATACAAATGGTAAGAGTCAGAACTCTTGACCCATGAAAACTTGAAAGAACATAAGTCGTCGGATCAGGGGAGGGTCACAGCCATTGATCTCCCTTTGGAGTGGAATTTTGGCATTTCGAGGTTCGACATTTCAACATTTCAGGAACCGGGAGTTTGAAGGGCCAAGGATTGTTGCAGCCTTTCATCGTGATTCTACGAATCTAAAAATCCCAAAATCATTCAGAGGCTAAGGGAGGACCCAAATCCGTTAATCCCATTTCGGCATTTCAACATTTCGAGGTTCAGCATTCCGAAAATCCTGAGGACAAGAAGTCGGGGCACTTTGATTTGAAACCCCCGAAGTCATGAAACATAACATATCTTTGGAGTGGGGTTGCGGTCACACATTTCGGCATTTTGGGGTTCGGATTTTTGGCACTTCTGATGAAAAGGAGCCCAGGCTCTTGGTATTGAAACCCCTGAAGTCGCAAAAATGCGACGCGTATTTGGAGAACGCCTGGGGTCATGGAGGACATGGTCACATAGAACCGAAATTTTGTCATTTCAGTATCTCAATCATTTCGAGGATTGAAGAGTCAAGAGACTTGTGAATCTAGGATTCCCGAAGTCGTGAAACCCAAAATCCCTTTTCGAAAAGGGTCATGGTCATATTTGGTGGCCATGTGGAGGTGAATACTCATGCCTAGTGCATTTCTTGTGTCGGTGGAGTTTTCGTGAAGGACCTGTGGATCGAATTCGTGGGGTTCCAGTGAGGGCCTGAAAGAACTATTTTGGTTCTGCGAATTTGAGGGAGAACGATCCTGTGCAGATTCTGGCCCAAGGGTTGGGGTTCTATGTCAGAATTTCAGGTCTCCGTCGGACACAATTGTTTTAAGAATTCTGTGCAATCGTGCCCCTTCCTTCATGAAAATATCAGCAACATCTGTTGCCTTGTGTGTAGTTTTAAGTGGAATAAAATGGGTAACGTTTGTAAGCTTTTCCACCACCACCATGATTGAATCATGCAGCTTTCTTGTTCTGGGAAATCCCGTAATAAAATCCATTGTCACCACTTCCCACTTCCATTCAGGAATGGGCAAAGGTTGCGGCAACCCTGTTGGATCCCTATGCTTAGCTTTAACTTTCTATCATTCCATACATCTAGCGATATATTCAACGATCTCTCTCTTCATACCTGACCAAAAGTAATGTCTCTTGACCGTTGCCATGGTTTTCTGATATCCAGGGTGCCCTGCATCAAGTACATTATGCATTTGATGCAAAATCATACATTTCAAGTCATGGACATTTGGAACAAAAATTATGTTCTTGTGCAGGAATATTCCATCTGGGTGCAGCAACCCTGTTGGGTGTTTATGCTCATCTTTAACTTTCTGGCATTCCATACATCTAGCGATGTATTCAATGATCTCTCTCTTCATACCTGGCCAAACATAATGGCTCTTAACCACTGCCATGGTTTTCTGATATCTAGGGTGCCTTGCATAAGGGACATTATGCATTTCGTGAAAAATCATACGTTTCAAGTCCTGGACATTTGGAACAAAAATTATGTTGTTGTGTAGGAGTATTCTATCTATTCCCAAATTATAATTATCCACCTTTTGTGGCATCTTACCCTGCTGTAGCTTTGCTACCAATTATCTGTATTGCAGATCTGCATTTGTAGCCTCCAGAATTTTTCTTTTGATATCAGTTTGATACATGGTAATGGTTGTAGCATGTAGTTCATGCACCCTCCTACTGAGTGCATCAACCACTTTATTCTCTTTCCCCTTGATATGCTTTATATCAAAGTCATATTCGTTTAGAAATTCTAACTACTTGCTTTGCCTAGCATTTAGATTTGGCTGATCAAAAAAATATTTTAGAGCATGGTGGTCTATTCTTAGCTCAAACCTCTTCCCCATGAGGTAGTGTCTCAATTTCCTCAAGGCATGCACTATGGCTGCCTACTCCAAATCATGAGTGGCATAGTTTCTTTCATGCTCCTTCAACTTCCTTGATTCATAACATATAACAAACCCATTTGGACTAAGGACTCCACCAAGTCCTTCATTACATGCATCTGTGCATACAATGAAGTCTTCATTTGGGTCTGCAATCCTTAATATTCGATCACTTGTCAATAATTTTTTCAAGTGTTGGAAGCTCTTTTCGCAATCCAGTGTCCACTGAAAATTCACACCCTTTCTTTGCAAGGAAGTGATTGGGTGTGCAATCTTTGAGAATCCTTCAATAAATATTCTGTAGTATCCTACAAGACCCATGAATGATCTCACCTCTATCACATTCTTCGGTGCTGACCATTCTCTAATGGCTTCTATCTTCTTAGGATTCACTGCTATCCCATCCTTTGAAATGATATGCCCCAAATAATGAATTTGTTTCTGATAAAATGAGGACTTGCTCAATTTGGCATACAACTAATGCTCCCTTAATACTTGAAACACCATCCTCAAATGATGTTCATTCTCTTCCTCTGACTTAGAATATATACTAATTTCATCCAAAAAGACAATGACAAACTTGTCTAAATATTCTCGGAAAACACCATTCATTAAGCACATGAAAATAGCTGGTGCATTTGACAACCCAAATGGCACCACTGTGAACTCATAATGACCATACCTTGTCTCGAAGGAGGTCTTTCTGATATCTTCTTCTTTAATCCTTACCCGACGGTATCTTGATCTGAGATATATCTTTGAAAATACCTTTGCAGCCTTCAATTGATTGAAGAGATCATCAATCCTTGGTTCAGGATACTTGTTCTTAATAGTCACTTTATTTAACTGTCTGAAGTCAATGCACAATATTAATGTTCCATATTTATTTTTCACAAACAATACTGGGGCACCCCAAGGTGACACACTTGGGCATATATACCCCTTCTTTAGAAGTTCTTCAAACTGCATTTGCAATTCCTTAAATTCTGGTGTACTCATTCTGTAAGGAGTCTTTGACACTGGAGTTGCTCCGGGCAGTAGATTTATAGAAAAATCAATGTCGGTCTTTGGGGGTAGTCATGGTACTTCCTTGAACACATCCTCAAATTCTTCCAGGACTACATAATCTTCCAAATTTGGCACCTTATCTTTAGGTGTCTCTTTTATATGAGATGCAAATATTTGACACCCTTTTCTGTAACATTTCTTCAGCTGCAATGCTGAAATTTCTCTAATGGTTATTGCCCTGGGAATTCCCTGCACTTTCCTTAGTTTCTCTTCCTCATCCAATAAAGTAAATGCTTTTTTTTGATAGTCTAAGAGAGTATGATGTTGGTCCAACCAGTCCATCCCAATTAGATAGTCATAGGAACCTAAAGGCAAGATGGTCAAATCTGCCTTGGTGTTTAGTCCATTCATGTCCATGAGGCATGACTTAACCATCTCATTAAATTTTCTTCTGGCTCTTGTATCCAGCTACACCAAACAAGGTTTCCCATGCTTTCTTCTTTTGAAATGAAAACTTTCCACCATCTTAGGGTCTATATAACTATGACTAGCTCCTGAATCAATTAAAATAGCAATGGTTTGGTCGTTGATCATACCTTCCACTTCAATCATGTGGGACTGATACTATGCTTTCTTGTTGTCCAGGGTTGCATAGATCCTTGGCACATATCTTCCCATGTCCTCCACTATTTCATATTGTTGTACGTTGTGAAAAACCCTTCCTTTTTCACTTCCTTGAGGACAATCTCTAAACATATGATCTCCTTTACAACCCCAACATTGAATAGGTGGTTTCCTTGGCCTTTGACTCCCTATGTCAATCGTTTTGGGTTCTTTAGGTGTTTTTTGTCCCTGAGGATTATTTCTTAAGAATTTTGTCTTATCTCCCTTCTTCTTCTCATCGATCTTGAATTTTGTTTTGCCTTCCCTATCCTTTTGGAAAGTTGGCCTTGCTTTTCAATGATGAATGGTTCATCATATTGTATTTTTTCACTGATGAATGATGGCAATCCACTCAAATACCTTTGAATTTTGATTTTATCATCTTTGATGAAAGAGACATACTTCAACAGTTCTAGAAACCTTTTCTCATATTCATCTATGGTCATACTTCCAATCTTGAGTTCAAAGAAATCTTTCATTTTCTTGTCATAGTATCTCTTAGTCAAGTATTTCTTCTCAAAATACTTCTTGAATTCCCTCCAAGTAACACTTTTCTCTTTAATGTGTTGCACCTGCACAAACTTATCCCACCACATGGAGGCATTTCCCTTGAGTTAATAGATAACAATTCTACCTTCTGCCTGAGAAGAATAATTATAGAATTGAAAATACTTTCCCATGCCCAACAACCATGTTTCTGCATCTTCATCCTTCTTGTGCTCACCATCAGATGTAGCAGGTTTGATTTTGTTCATTTCTCCTTGTAGCTCATGCACCCCAAACCTCTTATCCCTTCTGACAGGGGATGAACTTGAGTTCTTTCCTACTCTCTTATTGGAATGCCTTAGGGAGTGATGGTGGTGTCTACTAACACTTCTTACTTTTCTTTTCTCATTCGAAGGCTTGTGACTTCCAGATTTTCTTAAGCCACTCTCCTTCTCTAATTTATTTTCCATTATGTTCAATCCCTCTAATAACTTCATGTTGACATCATCCTATTTCTCCTTGGCTCTCATAAGGCTTTCATTATCATCTTTAAGGTTTTGGACATCCTTCTGCAAATTTTTAATGGTCTATGCCATATTCATGTTTTCATTCCTTTCTTCTCCATGCCCATTGAAGTTTGTTCCTTCAATGCCCAAATGGACATCCATCCCTCTATTCTCATCTTGCTGACTATAATTCCCCTGTGCCTCTTCCATTCCTATGGAATCTACACTGATCTGATCTGATCTAGTTGTTCTTAATTCTGCAAAACGTGCAACCATCAAAACTTATCAGGCTAACTAATTCAACAATTCATAAAAAATATGAACCATTTTGGTTCAATATATACATCAGAATTATCTCTTCTGGTTTCCTAGTGTTATCACCATGGCAATTTTCTTTAGATAAGACCCAAGTCTTCAGAACATAGACACGCGACGCCTTCAAAGATACATCTGGGTGAAAGGTAGTTTGCCAAAACCACTTTTGCCAAAGTCCCAATGTCACATGCTTCAATATGTCAAAACCACCACTCGTGGAACGAGTGATGGCTAGTCAGATCACCTCGTTTCACTCATTCGGTACTTCACAGTCGTATGATGTCAAGTGAACGCCGCCATATAACGAACTCAAAATCTAATAATTTGAAATGGATTAACCGCGCATGACAAGACAATGTATTTGTACGTAAGTCTGTCTATTATTCATGATTGGGACTCTATAAATACCAATTCTCAAGTATAGAGACATCAACTTATCCATATATGGAGTAATCTCTACATTTTCTCGACCTTCTGATGTCTGTAAAAGCATTTCAATGTCCATGAAATTGAGGTACATGGAAAAAGTTATATCCAGTGAGACTGGTTCTTCATGCAACATGGTAGATTTTCCTATGAGTAAAAAGGAAAGGATAATCGTGCATATACTAGTGACTAAGTTTCACATAGAACCTGCCACAGACTCAAAATTGGAAGCCAGGCTAAATCCCACTATGATGGATTTGATCATCAACAGACCAGTTGTTAAGAAGAAATGAAGCAAGTGACAAAAGAAAGAAACCATCACTGAAACGGATAAAAGTGTTGGAGAGAATCAATCGGTCTGGTTAGATACTTTAAAGGAGGAGATCGCTAAGCTGAAATGAGTCCTCAAATAAAAGTACATTTCAACATTTTTTGGTCAGGTGGTAGCAGTGGTAAGGGGCTCCAAATATGATAGGCATGTTCTTAAATGATCCCTTTACAATAGGATAACTGTTATCATTCCCTTTCTGTAAATTTGGGATTAATACGATTATATAAATGCAGAAGTGGATTTTGGACTGTTTGTTACAAGATTCTAATTGGTGGTGTTATGAGTCTTGTTTTCTTTCATAGTATGCTTTTCTTGTAAGCTTATATTTCAATTCCATCTATCTGAATCAGAGGAATCTAAAACTCAGAATTCATTTATGAGATTCTCTCGGCTTAGCAACCTAGACTATATTTATTTCTTCTCAAACCAACTTCGAATTCATTTTAAATAATTCTCTGATGCGGTTGTGTGTTTCTTTTTCCTCTAATACCATGCAAATTTTCTATTAAAATCAGACTCATCGCTTTCCAAACGAATTTGTGCACATAAAAATTCAACCTGTACACCCATATTTATCATGCACAACAACACCACAAGTTAAATCATGCTTCTGTGCACCTATATCCACTATGAATTTCTTCTCCGTCATGCCAATAACTTGTGCGCACTACTTTTGCATTGTGTGCCAATATCCACTGCACATAGTTTTGGTATCGCGCACTGATATTCCACATGATTTTCACCCTATGCATTTTACCATGCCGAGGTTCAATATGCCCCCACCGTGCACAATAATATGCGTGCACCATTGACTACACTGTTGTGAGATAACTTATACTCATACTGTGCGTGCACCAACCAAACTCCTCTGCGTTTTACAATGATGCGCACACCACGTGCACATTACCATGTGTGTGCTCACCGCGAAATGCTAAATTCAGTACATGCATATGCACACAATACTCTTCCACATGGTGCCACAATTTACCACACACACCTGCATGACAACATTTTCCGCGTGGTGCCAAAATTTTCCATGGATGCTTTGTGACTTGAAATTTGGTCACTTCAAAATTAATCTTCTGTGAATATTTGCTTCAACTGAACCTTTCCGGCCCAGCCAGGATCAGTGTTGGATCTGAATCTATGATACCATATTGTAACGTCCTCAACCACCCATGATCGGGCCACGCTACATGAGGGAACACTTTCGTTCTCTCACTGCAGAACATACTGTAACATACCCAGTGTTCAACTGAGTTATGCCACATAAATTTTCTCTTCAAACTGCATGCAATTATAACATATACATGCAACACTCTTGCAAAATATTTACATATAAACATAAACAAACAATTACATTATGTAAATATGTGATTTCATACTAAAATAATAGTAAACATAGACATGCAGCATATACAGGGAAATACCCATAAACATACAGACAATTATAGTCACACATATGATAAACCGTAACATAAGCACGTAAATAACAATGAAACATGTAAATTTATCATACAATTGGTACTTATCTTGTAAATATTGTCACCAACTGCATACAAACTATCCACAAATCTCCCAGCCTTAGACTACACTGTTCATCACTCTCAACAATGAGTCACCCCTGAGTTGGGACTAAACTCTACCCGGGTAAAGGGATTCCTAACCAAGCTAAAGGCTCATAGACAATAGGAAATACTCTATCTCAGGTGCTCACTCAACTAACAGCCTACAACCTCTCAGTCCCCACATTCTTGTCCCACCCAAGGAAGTGTGCCCCTTCTCTTCTCAATAGTCCTTCGTTTGCCCAACTTCCCTTCCAGGGATTCAGCAATAGGCCAGACAAGAAGTCTTAGAGAACTCTAGTTGTAGTTTAGTACATTCAAGAAATCAATTCCCAACAATTCTCTAGCTCAGATAATTTCTCACAGTCCTGACAACCTGCCTCTTCAATTTCCCATGGCCCTGACTATTCGCTTCTTCAATCCCTCTCCGAAGCTAACTAGGTACACCAATAGGAAATGCTTATAGAAAGAGGCTCAGATACTATGAAATGAATGTCTAAAGGATAACTGACTACGTGAGTGAAAATGGTCATGGAATCATTGACTGGATGACTGAATGATGGAAGGAATCATGGGAGAGATGATCGTATGAATGATGGAGAAAAAGTGTGAAAATTAACTAAGTCCCCACAATATGTATGCATGTCCCCAACTTTACACTTGTCATGTTGGAAGCTACTTTGGTCCACTTGTCCCCAACTTTAGAACTTAGTATAAAATAATTATCCCTACTTTATGTTTTAAGAAATATTAATATAATATTCCTTTTTGGCTTAAGCTCTCTAGCTTAGCCCTTTCCCTTAACGTTTGGCCCTCCCTTTCCCTAGCTGGTGAAGTTTAGTCCCCCATCTCTTTTATCTTGGTCGGTCTTTGTGCATCGATGTATTTTATATTAATCATGAGACATATACAAAATAAGCGTACTAGCCTTTAACATCTAGGCACTCTGGCCTAATTCCAAAACATAAGGATCCCAACTTATAATAACTGGCTCACCAGCCTATAACACATATCATATACACAAGGCTCGCTGACCTCCATACTGCGTGCACTTTAGTTACTGCGTGCGGTATCTGGGAATGTGCACACTACACCATTTTACTGTGCAGTACATGCGCACACTATGCCATGAAAGGTGCATTACAAAATGATGTCAAAACAACTCACCAAATTAAGTACATTACATTACATTTACAATTGGGTTTGGCCGAGGGATATTACATCAACCTAGGTTCAGCCATGCATACATGGATTTAATAAGATATAGAACATACACATCTTGCCTCACTTCCTACTTGGTCGGGAAGTCATTCCATGCATTCAACATACATATACTCATATATCATATATTTGCATCGCTTGCACAATTATATATCACCGTATTCATTATTTTTAATTTTACATAATCCTTTTCTGATGGGAACTTACAATCATCCACATGACTAGTCTCATAGACATATTCATATTTTTCCTTCATACTAGGCAATCCTATAATGCATTCAATACATGAACTCAAGCATATACATAGATATTTAGCATGTAGGTTCACTACTTGCAACTTTTTCCATGTCTTAATTCAATTCCTGGCCAATAAGCCTCTATAAAGAGAATCCTCTCCTAGAATGCCTCTCACTAACACTTTCATACCAAGCCATAGCTATATTACTACCATACACCTCTGGAGGTTAATATAACCTATTATTCAACTAAAAACTTCCCAAGAATTTTATTTACCATATCTGGCATCAACATTTCATTAACCATTCTACCTTATCCTCATATGGTAGTTAGCAATCAACATCTTAAGTTTCTTAACCATGTTGTTACTCTCCTATTGACATTAAGTCACTATTGACCAAAATGATCCATCAACATGCCATACTTTACAAACCACCATGGGTTAGAATATGTCTATTTTCATATTCATACATGCTTATTCATTACCATATATATCACAACATATCCACATCTTTCATCTTCATGCATAAACAAGTACTCATGTCATTAGACAAGTACAAACTTTTGTATAGACATGATCTCATAACATGGATCATATCATGTCAGTTCCCCTCCTTTCTAAGGACTATCGACAACCCAAAGGACTCCTTTTTCTTTGTTTAACTAGGTTATTCCATCTACAGGTTCGAACCATTATAGGTCAACCATATTGAGCTTAAAATTTCCATCAATCCTCTGACCATGAGTAGTTTTACATACATGGTTTAGTCTCTTTGTTTAAGAAGTGAATTAATACTTCCAAGGATTCTATCAGTCCATACTAAGTTCCTTTGACCACAAGAAATTTTCCATAAGGTTCTTAGCTCTTACATAAATAGTCATAAAAAATGTAAGAGGCTTTAGTTGCCCTTGCTTAGAGGTATAATTACCCTCAATATTTCATTGATTCTTTGAACTTAAGTACCCCTTAACAAGATGTTTAATTTTCATCCATTCACAATCAGGTATTCCCCTTAATACTTTTCCACATATTCCCACTCTTGTAGGAGTAGTTATCATTTCAACAAAGTAGAAATATAGTTCTTTTGTTGCAAATCAACATGATAATATTTTATGTTGTAATGAAATTTTAAAACAAAATTTTCAATCTACAGTCCTTCTCCTCAAGGAGTTAATGCAGATAATAAGAAAACATTTAATGCAAGGAAACTCATTCTAATAGGCTCATTGTATCCTTAATATACAAGTATTTATGATTGTTCTATGGCCCATCCAGACCTAGTGTATGAAATCTTCTCTGATACCACTTTGTAAGATATCCAAGCCCCTGATCCTTACTTACGATGATGGGGTGTTAATATTTCCTCACTTTCCATTCAGTTAATCTATCTCAATGAAACCCATATATGTATTATTCTCATCGAGATATTTCCAATGATTGTAACCATGCTCAATTTTGAGATCTATATCAAAATTTATGGTCTCCTAAAGTTTTGATATCTTCATTGTCCATTTACCACCTCACAACCATGTGGAATCCACGTGGTTGCTTATGTCTCATGCCATCCAATGTGAAACATGGAACTGATGTGGTGCCTTCCAACTAGGCCATTAGGCCATTATATCAATGGCTCAGAACATTCGAAACCTTTCCTCGTTGTCGTCGTCAGGGATCCTACTCATATGGAGAGTAAGTCACCCAAACGAAAGTTTTGACAACGAACTCTTATGTCTCATCTCCATATCCAATGAATCTCATACTTCTAGGATCAATGGATCTGATCATGTTGGTGCCTCTAGCATGCAAGATAATTAATGCTTGAATTCCCTTCTTTTGTTAATAGATCTATTGGGGTCCATAATAGATCTATATATATAATTGCTTTGTGCTATTCTTTGATCCATGGCCAAGGTCCACATGTCTCCTCTTGAGAATTTTATATTCGATAAACTTTTCATTGTTAACTCCTCTCTAACCTATCACTCAAATCATTGATCATATACTCTCTGAAGACAATGTGACTAACATCGACGACACATATCTCTCTTTACATTGATCGACAACTATTGTTTCCTCTTGATTTACCCGTCATAATTGAAAACCTTGGTCTATCCTCTCTCCATATCTCCACTCATTTTCCTCAAATGAATCATTAGTATCTAACAACATCTATATCCAATGACTTAGAAATAGATTTGATGACCTAAAGGTCGTCTCGCCCGACTAGTCCCACACTCGTCCCATTCGTCAATCAACATGATAGATGCCACACTAACATTATTTGTTGGAATGACATCACCAATTCCTCCTTCCCCACTTGAACAGGGCCTATGGATATCTATGACACGGATTTGATATCACCTCTACACTGATCAATGATTTAGATCTTTCCCATGTTTTCATTGACACTTTTGGCCAACACGTGACCTAAACAACCACCCACTGTCCAACAATGATACATATGGATATAACAGTATAGATGTCCTGGCCTGTAGAAATAATGGCTAGGATTTAAGGCAAAGGTTCAAGGACCTCCTCTCCCTATAGGGCCCACATCCATCCCATCGACAAATCTCTTACTGACACCTATTACCACAATGACACACTAGTTTCCTATGTTCCACAACACATCATGATGACATCATCACCTCCTTTCCATACTTAAATGGAACCTAAGATAATCTATGACATAAATCATTTTTGTCCTTAACCATTCAACGGTTCTTGTTTCTATCCTAGGACTTTATCCTCATCTAAACTCTTGGCCAACATGTGATCCTTACAAAATTTCTAGGCTTCGACGACAACACATATGGACCCAACAATATATATTTCATCGTTGTTACCTCCATAGGATTGATAATGCTCATTAGTTATGAAAAACCCCTATTGTTGTCAACAATGTGGGCCATCACTCACTTTACCATTTGTCTACTCCCAACTATGATAATTTCCCCATTGAAGGGATGAGATATCTCATCATGTAGATCTGGTATCGAGGGTTTAAGGTGATGGTCTAAAGGACCCTCCATTTAATCGACCCACTCTCATCCCATTGGAAAATAAATTATAACCATTTATCATCTCAAGGGATGTGCTAGATACCACACTGATGGTCCTCATTACCATGATGCCACATTCCCTATTCCTTTCTTTAATGAAAACTATGGAAAATTTATGCCTGAGATGAAGTCTCGCCTCAACACCGATAGACAATTTCCATTAACCTTCGAACCCTATCAGTGTCTGCACTCCTTGGACCAACACCCAACCTCATCAATATCCTTTTGTGGATGATGATACCATTAGAATCAATGGTCCTGATATCATCAGGATCACTTATGATGGATAAACAATCAATGTTTAACCTTATGATATCATCGTCCATGACGCATGCTCCCCTCTTCATCTATGGAAAATGCTTGGAAAATATCTGATGAATGACTAGACATAGCCAGATCTAGATCTAATAGTCAATATTTAAGGTGAAGTCATGAAGGTATCCACGCCTAACAAGTATACTCATGTCCCCTTGACCCATAAACAGTTGACACATGGAACTCTCGAAGACATACTGGTAGCCATGATTTCCACACAACATTAGCATGATGTCACATCCACTTTTATCACTCTTGGTTGGGACCAACCGATTTCTATGGATAATACTCAATGTCCCTCATTCCAATCAATGGCCCACAATAGTTCTTTTTTCTTTATCATCATCTACACTTTGGAGTCTGTACTCCAACATCACCAACTTTCCATTCTTGACGATGATGCACATAGGATCAATTATTAATATCTTGTCAGAGATTATCCCAACAGATCAATGATTCACATTTCCTCTCAAGGTCTTACACTAACGTCATCATAAGAACTCTTCATTCCCTACTCTTGGTCTATCCAAGGGATCACTTCCCCAACGACGATGGCTTTCCAATTGAAGGGATGATATTTAATTACTCTTCCAAATGGACGACTATAAACTCTCCCAACTCAAAACGAGATTTTATATTGATTAAATATATGATTTTGGGACTTAGTCAATTTCAAAATTCTTCAAGGTTATTCAGAAGGGTTTACCAGGCCTTCTTATCTCTCACCTTTTCTCCAAAATGAGCTAGGGAATTCCTACCCTAATATCTTGGCTTAAGGAATCCATTCCTTTTCACAGGAAGGTTCAATACTATAAGTACATTACTATGAACTCATGAGTATCCCTGACATCCATTACATCATTTGGCTTATAGTTTCCTACTCAAACCCCTACGATGTTGTTCATTTTCAAAACATGCATGATTACACAGTTACATAGCACAATTAATTTTCACTCAATACCATTGGCCATTCCATCATCCAAGCACATCCATTCACGAGTGGAATCATAGAAAAGACATTTCCTACAATTTCATCATTACTTAAGTACACAAAATTGCAATGAAAAAAACCAGTCTATTCATCAAACAAACATACATATCCATGAATAAAGTTATAGGAAGTCTCACCGTGCATTTCAATTCAATTACATAAAGCATACAAATACTTATCTTCCACACATTGTAGCCATCCAACTGACTGTGGGTTTTCACCTTTCCACCCAACCATAGGCTCAGATGCACTCTAACTCTGCACTATGGCCACCCCTGTGCCAAGCCATAATACCAAAAGGGAATTCTCTCAGGTTCTATTTCACCTCTATCTCATTCGGGTCATCTACATACCTCTAAAAGAAACCCCAAAATCTTCCTAGTTATTTCTCTCTCTACTACACCCACCCGTTCCATCTTCCTTCTCAGAAAAAAAAACCCTTTTTCTACTGCATGCACAGATTTTTCCCACAAGAAGGTTCTCAACTTGTCCTTTTTCCTTATGTTTTAAGGAACTCATGTAGTCGATATGGGATACATAATTGGTACTTTGTTGTACCTTTTCGTCTAACACTTTTTTTTGTCCCATCCAAGTATTCCATGCTTCCATTCATTGAGGGTGGTTGGTTCTTCAATGTCCAACCCCCTCCTCATTAATTGACTTTGTCCTGAAATTGATATAAAGGGAAATAACTTATTATTTTCAAATCAACTATTTCAGCAAGGAGGACTGGGTCATTTTTGCATGATGAACCCCCTATCTAGTTTTCCTCACTCTTTACTCTAGTGGTATCATGGCTTCTAGTTTTAAGGAATCACCCCACAACCAGTTTTTGGCATTATCAATTAAAAAATAATATATTTTCAATATTAACATTCCATTTCATGGAAATCATTAATCATGGATAATTAGGTATAATCATGGGATTAGAAAGGGGATCTTACATGAATGAAATCCTATTCCAAAACTCCATGCTTCATTCAGGTACTTCCACTAATGTTATGTCTCTGAAGTTTATGAATCAACTTAATACGAAAATTACATGGCCCTATTGAAATGTGTGTGGAATATATTCAATATCCATCCTTTATTGTGGTCTCATCAAGGACCTTAAGGTTAGCCTAGCCACTTACCTTGATATATCCTTTCTTATGGATGTTGTTGTAATTTCTGTGCCTAATGCTTTGGGGATGTTGTTGTCTACATAATGTGATACAAATTTGGGTGGTAGTATAGAAATGGATTTATCCTATGCCACTATCCCTCACCCTGAAGGGGGTTTTGTCTCCCTCCATAGAGAACATATTGTAAGATACCAAGTCAAGACTCCCCAAAGTTCTATGGATGGAATAATTTATTAATATGAAAAAATGGGTAACTTTTTCTTGATTAAACCTATAGCTCAAATAGAAGAGTGTCAAAATGTTGGTGATATCTATATTTTGGAATTTGATGGTGCTCACTCCAAATTAGGATATGGCATTGAGGTTTCCCTCATATCCCCTTATATAAGGTCACCTTTTTCTCTTATATGATTGAATTTAGTTTAAAGATAACATTGTTGAATATGAATCCTTAATCATAGAAATCGCCCTAGACCTTGATAGAAATATCAAGAGCTTAAAAGTTATAGGTGAATCTAACTTGCTATTTTCTGAAATAAAATACAAAATTGTTGCTAAGAATCAATGATTGAGCAAACATAGAAACTTGGTATGGGATACCATAGAACTCTTTGATTCCTTTTCAATTAATGTTGTTCCAAGAGAAAATAATCATATTGTTGATTCCCTAGTTGACTTTGCAACCACTCTACAATCTTGTGAGGAAATTCTTCATGATATATGTAAGATAAAATTCATTTTTAGGCTATATTTCCCTAATAATCTTTAACATTGGGAATTTTTCAATGATGATTCCCAAATCCTTCGCATCTTTCTAAGAAATAGGGAATTTTTGGACACTCAATTTAATTTCTTGGTTGAGTCCGTGAACTCAAAAATCAAATATTTGCCTAGTGACAGTCTTTTGAGATAGGTTGTTCCTATAGAAATAATGCTTGATAGACATTACATGTACAAAATAAAGAATATTATTGGCCAATCTAATGAAGCCTTTTATTTCAATGTTGGCTGAGAAAATGACCTAAGGATGGTAATGATAGGAAATGGAACTACCAATGTTGAAAGGGAAAACATAATAAGCCTTATTCGAGAGTATAAAGACATTTTCTACTTGGACATATGATTATACAAAGTATTATAAGAGTGCTTGTATCAAAATTTCCATTCCTCTCAAAGAAGGATCCAAACGGCTTAGACAAAAGATAAGGCATATTAACCCCAAGTTGGCTCCCAAATCCAAAAGGAACTCGAAAAAATGGTTGATGCAAGGATCATTCCCCCCATTAAATATTCATCTCGGATGTCTAAATTGTTTTTTTTCTAAAAGAAGAGTGGATGAAGTTGATTATATGTTGACTTTAGAAACCTCTACCAACTACCGCTTAAGGACAATTATCCCATCCACAATATGGAATAATTGTTACAAAGAGTCACTGGTGTGAAGATGATGTAAATGTTAGATGGTTCTTCTAGGTATAACCAATCCTTAGTAAGGGAGGATGTGTAAGGTACCATATATATTATAATAGATGAAAACAAAAATATTGCAGAAAATAACAATAGAACAACACAATAGATGAAACCACAACACCAAAATAATACCTTTATTGATAGGAAACAATGTTCACTTGCCTCTTCGAGGGGGAAAACTCCAACATAGAAGCGCTCTATTACAACAATTATCAATACAAGCCTTCTCATTCCCTCGACTCATATTTATACTAAATATATCTATAAAAAGAACAATATAGAAAAAGATCTTCTAGAAGCGAAAGCTCGTATTAGGTCTTCTTACATTTGACTTATTATTCCTTATTACTAGGGCTTATTAATATTGGAATTTATTACATGGAATATATATTATTCTACATAGCTGAGGGGCTATGGAGGTTAGATCCCTAACATCCCCCCCCCCTTAAAAAACAACATTTTCCTCAAGGCTTGAGATGAGGAAATTGTTGTAGAATGGTAGTTGGCTCCTGGTGGCATCTACTAGAGTTATATCTTCCCACTGTAATAAAACTTCCTTGATGGTGCAATGACAATGATGACACTCACACTAGTCCAAGGATGCTTGGGGATCCAACCAGATGGATCCTTCTTCATCCAACTCGAGAATACTAGTTTGAGTTTGTCACTTAGTTCTAATCACCTTCTTTAAGCATGAGACATGAAAAATAGGATGGAGCTTAGAATGAATCGGAAATGATAATTGATAGGCCACATGTCCCACGTGCTTGAGAATTGTATAAGGAACATAAAATTTGGGTGCTAATTTTTGAAAATGGTAAGTCTTGAGTGAAGTCTAATTATAAGGTTGCAGTCAAAGAAACACCTGGTCCTCTTCAAAAAATTGACGTTCTGAATGACCTTGATTGTAACGTTCCCTCGGCCACTCAAATTTTGGGGGATGCCACTCTAGAACATTCTCTCATGCTCTAACACTAGTTGGTAACATCCCCAACCTTATACAGGCTGGGCCATGCTACTCTAGGGAACGCTTTCGTTCTCTTACTGTAGAACATACAGTAACATACCCAGTAATCAACTGAGCTATGCCACATAAATTTTCTCTTAAAATTGCATGCAACTTAAACATGTACATACAACACTCTTGTAGAATATTTACATATAAACATAAATGAACCATTACATTATGTAATATATGACTTTATACTGAAATAACAGTAACCACAGATATGCAACATATACAAGTAAATACCCATAGACATACAGGGAATTATAATCACATATATGATAAAACGTAACATAAGCACATAAATAACAATGCAACATATCATTTTATCATACAATTGGTACTTATCTTGGAAAGATTGTCACCAACTACGTATAGACCGTCCACGAACCTCCCAGCCTTAGAATACACTGTTCATCACTCTCAACCGTGAGTCACCCCCGAGCTGGGACTGAACACCACCCGGGTAAAGGGTTCTGAACCAGGTTAAGGTTCATGGACAATAGGAAAGACTCTGTCTCAGGCACTCACTCAAATAATATCCTACAACCTCTCATTCCCCACATGCCTTTCCCACCCAAGGAACTGTTCCCCTTCTTTTCTCAACAGTCCCTCGGCTGCCCCACTTCCCTTCTAGGGCTTCAACAACAGGCTGGACCGGAAGTCTCAGATAATTGTAGCTGTAGTTTATCACCTTAAGGAATAAATCCCCAACAATTCTCAAGCGCAAATAATTTCTCACGAGCCTGACAACCCGCTTCTTCAATCCCGCTCCAAGATAACCAGGTACACCAACCGAAAAAGGCTATGGGAATAGGCTTAGGAATAGAGAAATGGATGTCTCAAGGATAATCGACTGTGTGAGTGAAAATGGTCATGGAATCATTAACTAGATAACTGAGTGAAGGAAGGAATCACTATGAAACTCCTTGTGAAAGGGATGGTGATAATTATGGTCCAAAACTGCTGGTAAAAATCCCCCAAAATCTCTGTGAAAGTGTCCAAATGAGCTAACTCCCCTTCCACGATATGAATGCATGTCCCCAATTTGACACTTGTCATATCGGAAGTTACTTTGGTCCTCTTGTTCCCAACTTTAGAACTTAGGATAAAATAATTATCCATACTTTATGATTTTAGGAAATATTAATATAATATTCCCTTGACTTTTGGCCCTCCCTTTCCCTAACTGGTGAAGTTCAGTCCCCCATCTCTTTTATCATGGGCGTTCTACACGCAGCGATGTATTTTATATTAATCATGAGTCATGTACAATATAGGCGCATTGGTCTTTAACATCTAGGCATTTCTGCCTAATACCAAAACATAAGCATCCCATCTTATAATAACTGGCTCACCAAACTATAACACATTTCATATACAGGAGGCTCATTGTCCTCCATACTGCGCGCAGTTTAGTTACAGTGCACAGTATCCGGGAATGTGCATACTACATCATTTTACTGCACAGTCCATGCACACATTATTTCATATGGAGTGCATTACAAAATGATGACAAAACAACTCACCAACTTAAGTACACTTATATTACATTTACAATTGGGTTTAGCCGAGGGATATTACAATCCCCTTCCCTTATTTATGCATTGTCCTCAATGCATCATACACCCATATACAACAGAGTTTTCAAAAATATTCAAAACGATGCGGGTATTCTGTCTGCATTGCATCCTCATGCTCCCAAGTAGCGTCCTCAGGATCTTTCCAAGTCCATTGAACCTTTACAAGCCCTATGGCTCGGTTCTAGAGCTACTTGACTTTCCGGTCCAAAACGCACACCAAATGCACTTGAAAAGCGCCTTCTTGCTCCACCTGAATCACATTCCAGTCAAAAACATGATTAGCATCAGGTATATATTTCTTTAGAAATGATACATGGAAGACATTATGAACAGACATAGATGCAGGAAATGCAATCATATAAGCAACTGGATCAATCCTCTCTAGGATTTCAAATGGCCCACAAAATCTGGCTGCCAACTTGGCGCAACTTCCCAGCTTCAGGGAACTCCTGTTAGCTTTTACTTTTAGGAAGACATGATCACCCACTTTGAATTCTATGTGGGTTCTGTTCTTATCAACATAACTTTTCTGTCTGTCTTGGGCATCTTTTTAAATTCTACTTAATTTTTATCATTTGGTCCTCCATCTCCTTGAGAAACTCTGGCCCAACTACTTTCCTATCAGCTAGATTATCCCAACTTACTGGAGTATTGTACTTTTTTCTTTAAAGTGCTTCAAATGGGATCATATTCAATGATGCCTGATACCCATTGTTGTAAGAGAATTCTACTAAGTGTAGGTAGTCTTCCCATTTCGATGGTTTGTTCATCACATACATTCTCAGTATATTTTCTTTCATGCGTTTCACCCTCTCTGTCTATCCATCATACTCAGGATGATATGTTGTACTAAAGTTCAAATTAGTTTCGAATCCTTTGAACAATCCTTTCCATAAATTCGAGGTAAATTTTTAGGTCTCTGTCGGACACAATTGTTTTAGGAATTCTGTGCAATCATGCCACTTCCTTCATAAAAATATCAGCAACATCTGTTTCTTTGTGAGTAGTTTTCAGTGAAATAAAATGGGTAGCTTTCGTAAGATTTTCCACCACCACCATGATCAAATCATGCAGCTTGCCTATTATAGGAAATCCCATAATAAAATCCATTGTCACTACTTCCCACTTCCATTCAGGAATGGGTAAAGGTTGCAACAACCCTGCTTGGTGCCTATACTCATCTTTAACTTTCTTTCATTCCATACATCTAGCGATGTATTCAACGATCTCTCTCTCTTAATACCTAGCCAAAAGTAATGGCTCTTGATCGATGCCATGGTTTTCTAATATCCAGGGTGCCCTGCATAAGGACCATTATACATTTCATGCAAAATCATACATTTCAAGTCATGTACATTTAGAGAAAATATTTTGTTCTTGCACAACAATATTCCATCTATTCCCAAATTATAATTATCCACTTTTTGTGGCATCTTACCCTGTTGTAGCATTGCTACCAATTCTCTGTATTGTGGATTTGCATTTGCAGCCTCCCGAATTTTTCTTTTAATATCAGTCTGATACATGCTAATAGTTGTAGCATGTAATTCATGCACCCTCCTACTGAGTGCATCGACCACTTTGTTCTCTTTCCCCTTGATATGATTTATGTCAAAGTCATATTCGCTTAGAAATTCTAACCATCGAATTTGCTTAACATTTAGATTTGGCTGATAAAATAAATATTTCAAACCATTGTGGTATGTTCTTATCTCAAACCTCTTTCCCATGAGGTAGTGTCTCCATTTCCTCAAGGAATACATTATGGCTGCCAACTCCAAATCATGAGTGGCATAGTTTCTTTCATGATCCCTCAACTTCCTTCATTCATAACATATGAGAAACCCATTTTGACTGAGGACTCCACCAAGTCCTTCATTACATGCATCATCTCATATGATGAATTTTTCATCTGGGTTTGCGATCCTTAATATTGGATCACTTGTCAATAATTGTTTCAAGTGTTGGAAACTCTCCTCGCAATCCAATGTCCACTGAAACTTCACTCCCTTTCTTTGCAAAGAAGTGATTGGGTGTGCAATCTTCGAGAATCCTTCAGTAAATCTTTTGTAGTAGCATGCAAGACCTATGAATGATCTCACCTCTGTCACATTATTCGATGTTGACCATTCTCTAATGTCTTCTATCTTCTCATGATCCACTGCTATCCCATCCTTTGAAATGATATGCCCCAAATAATGAATCTGTTTCTGATAAAATGAGCACTTGCTTAATTTGGCATACAACTGATGTTCCCTTAAGACTTGCAACACCATCCTCAAATTATGTTCATGCTCTTCCTCTGACTTGGAATATATAATAATGTCATCTAAAAATACAATGACAAACTTGTCCAAATACTCTCAAAAAACACCATTCATCAAGCACATGAAAACAACGGGTGCATTAGACAACCCAAATGGCACCACTATTAACTCATAATGACCATACCTTGTCCTGAAGGTAGTCTTGTTGACATATTCTTCTTTAATCCTTACCTAATGGTATCCTGATCTGAGATCTATCTTTGAAAATATCTTTCCATCCTTCAATTGATCAAAGAGGTCATCAATCCTTGGCAGAGGATACTTGTTCTTAACAATCACTTTATTCAACTGTATGAAGTCAATGCACAATCTTAGTGTTCCATCTTTCTTTTTCAAAAACAAGCCTGGGGCACCCCAAGGTGACACACTTGGGCATATATACCCCTTCCTCAAAATCTCTTCAAGCTGCATTTGCAACTCCTTCAATTCTGGTGTACTCATTCTGTAAGGAGTCTTTGATACTGGCACTGCTCTAGCCATTAAATTTATAGAGAAATCAATGTCTCTCCTTGGGGGTATTCCGGGTACCTCCTTGAACACATCTTTAAAATATTCTAGGACTGCATAATCTTCCAAATTTGGCATCTTATATATAGGTCTCTCTTCCAAATGAGCTGCAATTAATTGACACCCTTTTCTATAACACTTCTTCAGCTGCAATGCTGAAATTTCTCTAATCATTACTTCCCTGGGAATTCAATGTACCTTCCTTAGTTTCCCTTCATCATCCAGAAAAGTAAATGATTTTTTGTGATAGTCTAAGAGAGTGTGATGTTGGTCCAACCAATCCATCCCAATAAGACAATCATAGGAACCTAAAGGCAAGATGTTTAAATCTGCCTTAGTGTTCAATCCATTCATGTCTATGAGGCATGACTTAACCATCTCATTACCTTTTCTTTTGGATCATGTAGCTATTTGCACCAAATAGGATTTCCCATGCTTGCTTCTTGACAATTGCAAAATTTCCACCATATTAGGGTCTATATAACTATGACTAGCTCCTGAATCAATTAAAATAGCAATGGTTTGGTTGTTGATCATACCTTCCACTTCAATCATGTGAGAATGATAATCTGCTTTCTTGTTGTCCAGGGCTATATAAATCCTTGTCACATATCTTCCCATGTCCTCCATTGTTTCATCTTGTTGTACATTGTGAACAACCCTTCCTTTTTCACCACTGTGAGGACAATCTCTGAACCTATGGTCTCCTTTACAACCCCAACATTGGATAGGTGGTTTCTTTGGCCCTTGAATCCCTATGTCAATCATTCTGGGTTCTTTAGGTGTTTGTTGTCCTTGTGGATTATTTATGAAGAATGGTGGCCTAACTCCCTTCTTCCTCTGATCCATCCTGAATTTATTATTGTCTTCCCAAGCCTTTTGGAAATATGGCCTTGCTTTCTGCTGATCATATAGGCATTTATCTCACCTTATGGTCTCTTCTAATGTCTCATGATCATCATACTATATTTTGTCACTAATAAACGATGGCAATCCACTCAAATACCTTTGTATTTTGACTATCTCATCCTTGATGAAAGAGACATACTTCAATAGTTCCAATAACCTTCTCTCATATTCATCTATGGTCATACTTCCAAGCTTGAGTTCAAAGAACTCTTTCATTTTCTTGTCATAGTATCTCTTAGTCAAGTACTTCTTCTCAAAATACTTCTTGAATTCCCTCCAAGTAACACTTTTCTCTTCAAAGTGCTCAACCTGCACAAGTTGATCCCACCACATGGAGGCTTTTCCTTTGAGTTGATAGATAGAAATTCTACCTTCTACATGAGAAGAGTAATTATGGAATTGAAAATACTTTTTCGTGCCCAACAACCATGTTTGTGCATATTCATCCTTCTTTTGTTCACCATCAAATGTAGGAGGTTTGATTTTGTTCATTTCTCCTCGCAACTCATCCACCCCAGATCTCTTATACCTTCTAGAAGGGGATAGACTTGAGTTGTTGCCTACTCTCTTATTGGAATGCCTTGGGGAATGATGATGATGTATACTAACACTTTTTTCTTTTCTTTTCTCTTCTGAAGGCTTGTGACTCCCATATTTACTTGAGCCACTCTCCTTAAACAATTTCTTTTCTATTCTATTCAAGTCCTCCAATAATTTCATGTTGAATTCATCCTGTTGCTCTTTGTCTTTCATAAGCCTTTCATTATCATCTTTATGGATTTGGACATCTTTCTTCAAATTTTTAATGGTCTCAGCCATATTCATGTTTTCATTCCTTTCTTCACCATGTCCATTGGAGTTCGTTTCTTCAATTCCCAAATGGACATCCACCCTTCTACTCTTATCTTGTTGACTGTAATTCCCCTGTTCTTCTTCCATTCCTATGGACTCCGCACTGGTCTGATCTGATCTAGTTGTTGTTAATTTTGCAAAACATGTAGCCATCGAAACTTATCAGGCTAACAATTCAATAATTCATGAATGTAACAACCCTAAGTAATTAATTAATTGTCCTAATTTAATAATTGTTTAATGTATATTAGTTAATTAATTAATTAATTAATTTCATGATTAAATATTTGGTTAATGAATTTGAGTTTAATAAATTTTAATTTATTAATTGGAAACTTAACATATCGAATGAGGGAACCATTTAAGAGAAAGGGATAAGGTGGGTGAGTCTTAATGAAAGGGGAAGGCAGTGAATGAGGGAAGGGGAAAGGAGGATATGAGGGGAAAAAACACTCAGGGGAGGGGGACTTTTGGAGGGAGAATTATTTTTCATATTGGGAGACTGTATTGGAGCATTTTTATTTTCTTTTGGGAGATTGGAAGACTTTATTACTGGTTTTTGGCTAGAGAAGCTTGTTGTAGGACTGAGACAGAGGGCACCTGTTGCTGGGAGTTTTGGGCTCGGGGGCCAGGAATCCTTACGGAATCCTAGAGCTAGGGAGTCATAGAGGCTCTGTTCCTATCTGGCTGGGAGGTTAGACAGTTTTGGGCAGAGCATCAGGTAGAGTTGGAGAACAACAGTAGCATCAGTTAGAGGTATGAATTTTCATTATTCTACCGTGTTATGTAATTTATTATGATCTGATCATAAATTTTAATTATGATGAATGGTTATGAATGGTTATATGCTGGTTATGAATGGTTATATGTTGAATAAGGAAATTGTGAAGATGTTAGAATAGCATTTCTCTAATTAAATTTATGTTTTATAAGGCTTTGTTGGAAGAGACCTTACACATTGTATCAGAGCCCTGGTTTAAAAACTTGTACCAGGGCCTACCCACCTACCCGCATATATGAAGGAAAGTTTAGGAATGGAACTGTTCCAACCCAGAAATTTAAACAACTTCTAAATAGTTATATTGAGACCCTGAATAAATTGTTTAGGGTAAATATATATTGTAATCAACCCTGAAAACCTGCAACCTGAAAACCTTGGGAAAGAGGGGCCCTGAAACCCTTTATTTAGATATAAATATGGGCCTGAGGGAAAAGCTCCAGCTCCAGCTCCACCTAACCTCCAAGCAAATCCCACAAACACAGATATAAATAAAAATAAAAATATACATATTGATAAAAAAAAATAATAATAAATATAGTTTAACACAGTTATAAGTATAAATTATACACATATTGAAAATGTGAAGGAAGCACTGACATCCTTTCCAATGTAAAGGAAGAACTACACTAATCTAAGCAAGTTTGACCAATTTAAAGTTCACAATAATCTAAACCTTCTTCAAGCAATCCTTTCAACCCTATAGGAAGATAATCAAGGTATTCTTTCAATCCTTTATGGTTTAAATTGAAATAGGTGAAATGGCTATAATAAACCAGCCCTTATGATATTAAAAGGGAAACACAATATGCCTACGACCCCTATTGAATATGAAAACTATTCATAATTATTACGGGCTAGCTGGAAATATTAATGTCAAACTGAAAATTTTAGTGAATCTGTCTCTATAATTATTAACGACTAGACTTTGAATAAACTGTCAAATAAGTCAAAAAAATAAATAAAAGAAAAATGTTCCATAAAGCATCGATCCAAGCGACTTCCATCAACACACAACATGGATTATCACTCATACATCACCAAGTAAAAGTACAACGCGCAAGCACCAACTCACAATGATAGCACCAAGCCCACAAACTCGCAGGCGTTGCACTACACACCAGCCACCAAAGACACGCTCAAGCACTGAGTAACCGGGAGGAGGAGCATTGCTATGCTCACCATGTGTATATATATATATATATATATATATATATATATATATATATATATATATATTGGGCGTGAGACCCAAACCCTAACTTTTGCATAAAAATTCCAGTATTCAAATCAAATGACTGTACTTTCATGATTAAAGCGATTCCATGGCCGAATTATCACAAATGTTTCATCTTGCCCATAGTCTAATATTCCAATTCACAACAATAGCACTACAGAACACTCCACCGAATCAAAGTCAGTACACTCACAACACCAGACAATGCACACATGCCAAAGCTAAGCCACCAAGGAGAGCCCACAAGGGCACGACTGTGTTGGAATACGTGTCTAGTAGAAAACAAAACCAACGACCAAGCACCAAAGATAAGCCATCAAGGAGAGCCCACAAGGGCACGATTGTGTTGCACTACACGTCCATGATCCAAACACTCTAGAGCTAAGCAAAAAACACAATCCAATGCTCAAGACCGAGAACAAGCTCTAAGACACGAAAGAGGTTAGCCAGGTATTAACACAAAAACACACCTACCATACACTAAAATGCAGGTTAGCCACACATTAATACAATACAAACCCTACTTCAAAGCCCTGAAACCAGTTAAGAACAACAACAATCCGTGCAGTTAGAGGTATCTATGTCCACGGTGTCCCTCAGGGTTTTGCGCCTTATTTTTTCCAAGCACCACAGTCGACCAAGCTCACACCAAACATCAACCCCACCACAGTTGCAGAGTGGGAGAGGCCTCGGATGCACTTCCAGAGTGAGGAATAGGCGGAAAATGATGAAGCGTTATGAGGAAAAAATTGAGGTGTAGGGTTTTAGGTAAGGAGAGAGCCAGGGGGGCATGTGGGCCCACGATGCCCGAACGTGATTATATAAATCGATTTTATTTTTATTATTATTTTAGTTTATTTTATTTTAAGCCTTTTAAAAAAAATTTGTCAATTATTTTTATTTTATTAATTGTTTTAATTTGGTGTAATTTAATTGTTTTAATTTGGTTAAATTTCGAAATAATGTAAAATTATTAATTTAGTTTAATTTATATATAATTTAATATAAGTATATATGCGACATATACATTATTAATTATATATATATATATATATATATATATAATAAAAAAAATAAAAATGTATCTATCTATCTATCTATATATATATATATTAATATTATGTTAAGATAGCATAATATTAAGATTAGGCTATTGTATTAATATAGTATTATATTAATATTGGGTATTTTAATTATGCTAATAATGCTAATATCATTGATCAAATTCATTAAGTGGATCAATATTAATAAGAGGACCAACTTGAAAATTAGGTTAATATATTAGTCTAGGTTATTGGGTTGATGATAATTAATCAGCATCATGTTCAAGATCACATTAATTAGTTTTAAACAGAATGTTTAAGGACTTCAACCAGGATAAGCTGGAGGGGGCTTCATGCGCACTAGGAAGGTAAGTTAGAGGAATAGGTGAGTTTGGTACAGTGCTAGCATATCTACTAGGCAAGAGGGTCAATAGTTTTCTTAGGTGAAGACATCGAGCTTAGATGCTTTAACCCTAACCTAGCCACTTCCCCTAAATAGAGTAATGTTTGTTTACAGACAAGTTAATTAAACTTACGCCTAACCTTGTTTTCAAGTTTAAGTTGCGCAAATATGAAATTCCCTAGACTCTCCCTGAAAAACTCTTGGTTGATGCAGATTCAATTATACAGGATGGTTAGGAATCGAGGAAATCGAGGAAGAGGGGCATCGACACATAGACCACCACCATCGCCTAAATTAGCTCTCATTCTGTGCTCTTTGGAGGCCATAAATGAGACTTTAAAGGGGTGTCAACTAGCAGGGATCGAAGTGGAGCCCCCACCTTCTGGAATGGGTAATCCTGAAGTGTTGAGGGATTCAGGGGGAGGACCTCCACCCGAACACATCACTAGAGAACTGCAGAAGATCAAACTTCCAGAGTTTTTCGAGGGTCATGCCAGTGAACCTGTAGAGGCATGGTTGGAAGGCATGACAAGGTGTTTCACCTTAAGAGACTATGTGTCCACATCAAAGGCGAAGAAAATGATTTTTTAGTTGAGAGACAGTGCTTTGAATTGGTGGGACAACCTGGAGAGGCAGCTGCACCTTACCTCAGACACCGTCTCTTGGGAAATTTTTGAGGAAAGGTTCCGAAGGAAATATCTACCAACTTAATACGAGGAATAGCAGGTGGGAGCATTTCATGCTCTAGTACAGGTAAATAGGATCATGGAAGAGTACGAGATCAGGTTCATGGAATTGGTGAAATATGTTTCATACATGGATAATGATCAATGACAAGAAGAATGCTTTGTCTATGGGTTAAACCCTAATATAAGGGCCATGGTACAGATGTGGAAAACATCTTCGGTAGCGGAATCAGTCGAAAATGCATGTTATGCTGAGGAAAACATGAGTTTAAATGGAGGTATGAGGTCGACCTTTCCGCATCATCCTGGATTCATGGGGAAGGTCCCTAGGACATTCTCTAGGGGAACGACCTCCAGGCCACCTCCATATGGTAATAGATTCACACCAAAGACAGTTGGCACAGGTATTTCAATGGCAGAGAGTGAAACATCATGTTCATCACCAATGATGCAGGCAAGCCCACGACCATCTCAGGGAGTAGCTAGTAGGGGCAGGGGTTCCAGGGGAAGGAGCTCATTTCAGAGACTGTCATAGAGAAATGCGCAGGTTCCATCTTGTGTTATGTGTTGGGGGTGTGGAGGACCCCATTACCAGCATGACTACCCAGAGTTACAATCAATATTTGTGCATAGAGAAGAAAAGGCCCCGATGGGAAGAGAAAGTGGAAGCCACCAAATTTACGCAATGGTTAATAATCGCCAGGTAGAACATCAATCCATGGTGGTGGATTCGTCAGGTATGCTAAATCATATCAATGTTAAAATTTTATTTTATTCTCGTGCTATAGATAGTTTCATTTCACCATATTCTTTAAAAAAGAGTGGGTTGGCAGCCTATGAGCACAATGACTTTAAACAAGTCGAGATGGCTTCAAGGGAAAAACAAGTCATAGGATCTAGCATTGATAATTGTCTAGTAGACCTGGGAGTGTGTACTACCAGGTTGAAGGTATACGTCACTACTCATGAGGTGTACGACCTAATAATTGGAATGGATTGGTGAGAATCCCATCGAGCTATGGTAGATTGTTTCGCAAAAAGTGTTCTTTGTGTTGACGACGAAGGAAGGCCAGTAGAGATATAGGGTGTATGGGGAAATGTGTCTCTACGCTTTATCTCGACTATGAAGGTTAAGCGATGCATGAGGCAAGGGTGTCGAATTTATGTTGTTGAAGTAGTGAATGAAAGGAAAGGACCCTCCTTGGATCAGTACCTGATATTGTCATAATTTAAGGATGTTTTTCTGAATGAGTTGTCAGGGTTACCTCCTGAGAGGGAGCTTGATTTTAATATTGAGCTAAAACCTAGTGCAGAATCAATTTCCAACACTCTGTATAGGATGACAACGCCAAAACTTTGTGAGTTGCAGATGCAGTTGAAAGAGATACTTGACTTAGGGATAATAAGGCCTAGTGTCTCACCTTGGGGTGCACTAGTAATTTTTGTGAAGAATAAGGATGGTTCCTTATGACTTTGTATAGATTATAGGGACTTGAACCGTGCTACATTGAAAAATAGGTACCCAATGAGATGGATAGATGATATCTTTGATTAGATGAAAGGAGAAGCGGTATTCTCAAAAAATTATTTGCGATCAGGGTGTCACTAGTTAAGGATTAAGGAAGGCAATATTCCTAAAACTACCTTTCGAACTCGGTTTGGGAATTACGAGTTCATTGTAGTACCTTTTGGATTGACCAATGTGCTAGCAGTATTCATGAGCCTCATGAATGGTGTATTCCAGAAGTACTTAGATCGCTTTGTACAAGTCTTTTTAGATGATACCCTTATCTATTCCAAGAACAAAAGAGAACATGAGGAACACTTGCGAGTGGTGTTGTCTTGCCTTAGAGAGAACAAATTGTATGGGAATTTGTCGAAGTGTTCCTTCTTCCAGAAAGAAATTCACTATTTAGGTTGTATCGTTTCCGGTGAAGGAATCTCTGTGGAACCAGAAAAGGTAAAGGCCATTATGGAGTGGCTAGTGCCGAAAAATGCTCATGAGGTAAAAAGCTTCATGGGGCTAGCAGGTTATTATCGAAGATTTGTATGAGGGTTCTCTAAAATAGCAAAACCCATCACCACTTTGTAGTGCAAGGGGGTCAGGTATGAATGGAAAGAAGAATGTGATAGTGCATTCATCGAGCTTAAAATGTTACTAACTAGTGCACCAATTCTATGAGTGTCGAATATGGAAAAGGACTTCACAATCTGCACGGATGCCTCGAAGAAAGGGTTGGGGGCCATGCTAATGCAGAATGGAGGAGTGATAGCTTATGCATCAAGGAAGTTGAAGAAACCCAAGGAAATTTACGCTACTCATGATTTAGAGTTGGCAGCTGTAATGGTAGCTCTGAAACTTTGGAGGCACTATCTAGTAGGGAGAAACTTTGAGCTCAAAATAGACCATCAAAGTTTAAAACATCTCTTCACTCAAAGGGATCTGAATGCCAGGAAAAGGTGATGGAGTGAGTTCATGAGTGAGTACGATTTTGGTATATCTTACATCAAGGGAAAAGAAAATGTGGTAGTGGATGCCTTGAGTAGGAGACCATGTGTCTTCTCCTTGGTACCCTTAAAAGTCAATCTGAGAGAACGTGTGTTGACGCAACTCCATGGAGACAGTTGGTATCTAAAGTTTACTTCAAACCTCCAGAGTGTAAGGAAGTTAGATCCAAAGTATAAAGTATATATTCTGGAAGCAAACAGACTATTAAGATATCGAGCAAGGATGTACATCCCCGAAGGTGGGGATATTCAAAGCATCATACTGAAGGAAGCCCATAGAGAACTTTATTGTGCACATCTGGGTGTGAAGAAAATGTACACAGATATGAGGAAGCTCTTCTTCTGGGTAGGCATGAAGCGCGATGTAGTCCATTTCGTCGCCAAGTGCCTAAACTGTCAACAAGTGAAAGCCGACCACCATCACCCGGTAGGTCTCCTACAACCACATGATGTCCCTATGTCCAAGTGGGAAGTCAAATCTATGGATTTTGTGGTGGGGTTTCCTCTCACATCTCATAGACGCAATTCCATTCTTGTTATAGTTGATAAGTTAACCAAGAGAGCTCATTTTATTCTAGGTAGAGACACTTATGATGTCACTGATCTGGCACACATGTTTGTGTTAAGCCCTAATATTGGATCATTATCCCTTAATTGGGGCATATTATATTAGTAATTTTATTTTATTTATGTTGTCTTTAGACCATTAGTTGTAATTATACCTCCTAGTCTCCTATATATACCAAGAAGACATTTTCATTTTGAATCATCTGGTACTTGAACATTTAAGTGGGGTAAAAGGAGGTTTCCCCCTCAAAGAGGCTTATTATATGAAATTATCTCTTTTTCAAATAGTTGAGTACTTTTTCTGAGGTTTTTCTATGCTATATTGATATTTGGTTCTTAACATATGGTATCAGAGCTCAAGGTCTGGGGGTTTCACTACTACATCTGAGACACCTTGGAATTTTTTCTATAACCTTTTTCTACAATGTTTCAGAAGGAACGGCTTGGAGGATATTTATTAGATGGATCAAGGTACGTTGGGTTCAAAATTCATCTCCTGAGGCCTTATACTTTCGGAGATAGAACCTGTACAAGATAGGGTTCTGGAATCATCCTGAACTGAGTCATTGCGGAATTTTTGCTATAAAAAAAATTATGTAATGTTTTAGACCCTAAAATTTGGAGGCTATTTACAGAAATTAGTAAGGTATATTCGGTAAAAATTTTAGATTCTGGGTCATCTTAAATTTGTAGATACACCCTGTGTAAGATATGGTATTTGACTAGTCCTATTGACTAGTCTCAAGAAGATGTTCCAGGTAAAACAATCATAACTTCTTCCTAGAGTATCCAAATTGAGTGGGACTAGTTTTATTGGATCGTGAATAGTCTATAGTATTTTTGGTGCAAGTTTCATAATTTTATATAAATTATTTTGTGCGGGGCATGCTATACAAGTGATATCTCCTAGAAAGGCCAAAAATCGGCAAGTTGTGCGGAAGTTACCGTAAATTCCACTGGGCACATCCAATTTTCATCAGACCTATGGAATTGCAGAGAAGAAATATCAAAGAACTACATAAAGTAAAGTTTCATACCCAGAAGGGCCGAAACTTGGGAGATACAATAGAAGAAATATTGTCTAGCTTTACCACCTCAAAATCAAGGTCCAAAAGTGATACTTGGTCAACATGCCACCCAAAAAGGGAACTTCTACACCAAATAAGCCTCCAGAAAATCCTACTTGGACTCTTGATGAAGGTGAATAAATGTGTAGGGACATAAATGATTTACAAAAGAAGATAGTAACAAAAGATGAACTACAAGAGATGATGGAGGGTTTAAAAGGGGAGATCATGGAAGTATTGGAAAATTTTGTAACAGAGAAGACACCTAAAAGTGAAAATGCATCCCATGAAATTCATGATGAGGACACAAGGAAGGTGAATCAAGAATGGAGAAACTCCAACTTTGGTTTTAAGACCAACCACATTCCTAGGATTGATATGAGGAAGTTTGATGGCGAGGACCCAATCACATGGATACTTTAGATGGAGAAATTCTTTGATCTCCATAATGTGCCACATACACAAAAGGTACGAATTGCTTCTTTATATTTAGAACCTAATCAATTTGTATGGTATCTATGGCTTTGTTACTGAAAATCACTCCTCACTTGGACAATTTTCACGGAAGAAATGATAGCACACAATGAGGATACAAGTAGCAATACCTTCTTTAGCCAATTGATAAATCTCAAGCAAAAGGGTTCAGTTACCGAGCACATTGAGAACTTCCAAAGACTGAATATAAAGGTAATTGATATTCTAGATGAGCACTTGATTGATGTATTCATAGGAACTTTAAAGGATAACATTGAACATGAGGTTCGCCTTTGGGAACCCAAATAATTGGAGAATGCATTTAAGGTGGCAAGAAATGTTGAAAGTAAAATTATGGCTATGGCTACTAGAAGAACCAATCCTAACATCTATAGATAGAACAATGCTCCTTCTTCTAAAACACCTCAACCTACAACATTGACACCTCAAAAATTGGAGAAAGAAAAGAAAAAGGTTTATTCTTTGATTGTGACAACAAGTATAGTAAGGGACATAAGTGTGGTGAGAAGAAATTATTCTACATAGATTGTGAAGAGGAGGAAGAAGAAGAACAAGAACCATCTCAAGATGAAAACGTAGAAGCAATTTTGTCTGAAGAGTTGACTCCCACGATATCGTGTAATGCATTGGCTTGAATTAGCACTCCTCAAACCCTCAAGATCAAAGTATACATCAAAAAGAAAAAGGTAACAGTACTAATTGATTCTGGCAGTACTCATAATTTCATTCACTATAAATTAGATAAAGCTCTCAATTGCTTTGTATATCCAGCGCCAGAGTTTCAAGTAATGATTGCAGATGGAGGAACTATCAATTGCTCAGGAAAATGCAATAAGATCAATATTACTATGGGGGAATATGTAATGAATAGTCC